>JASCZW010015603.1:0-20212 GCA_034211315.2 Aedes japonicus
CCTTTCATTTGACAATTGTTGTGTCTAATTCTGTCAAGTGGTTACCAAGATATACGACGCAGTTATTAAAATCCGTTTTTTCGGTACATCTTTCGGTCATATCTCCGAAAACAGGTAACCAATTCCAGAAACATTTAATAAAGTTCTATGGGACAACATTACCTCCAGAACCGGAAACCCTAATCTAAAATAATTCAATAGCATTTAATGAGACCATGTTACCTCTAATTTGGCGCTCAGTTCGGTTGAGTGGTTGCTGAGAAACATGAATTAGTTCCCAAAATCCGTGGATTTTCGTAACTTGTTCCGTCAATATCTCCGAACCGAGATATTCTATCTGCGAACAGCTGTTCAATGATGCTGTTTCATATGGTGACTGTAGCGCTAATTCGGTTGAGTTGTTGCTGAAAAACACAGCTAACCTTAATTCGTAACATACATACGCAAACATAGACATACCTACACACCCACACATACACAAACATAGGCATTTCATGATCTCGTCGATCTCGTCGAATGGTATATGATACTATAGTTCTAACTTTAGCTGAGCAACTATGATCATTGAATCTTCTGGAAGGTCAAATGATATATTGCAATAACCTGGAAAGTTCTGAGATGTCCAAACTGTTTTTGAGATTCAGAATTTAGGGTCTACAGTTGTAATTGAATTCTTTTTTTCGGCAACACAAAGTACAATGTGCAGTCATGTATGTAACTTAGTTGAAAACATATCATAACTTTGTTTCGCCGAAAAAGCTACAGTTACAATTATAGATCCTAAGCTGAGTACTCCAAGGCAGGTTGGATGACTAAGAACCTCCCAGATTATCTCATAATGTCGATTGCCCTTATATAGGATCCAACGAACATAGTTGAATACATATCGTACATTTGTACACCTGGAAAGCTACAGTTTCAACTGTTAGATCCTAAGTTATGAACTAGAACAGTCTGGTATTACCCAAAATATCCCAGATTTCATCATAATGATGGTTGACCTTTTAAAAGATCCATTGAACATGGTTGAATACATATCGTAAATTTGCCTAGCCGGTAAACTATAGTTAACACTGTAGATTCTAAGTTCTGAACTCCAGGACTGTTTGGATGACCAAGAAAAATGACTGTTGACCTTTTAGAGGACTCAAGGAGCAAGGTTGAATAAATATCGTAAATTAGTATAGCTGAAAAAGCTACCGTTACTATTGTAGGAGTTCTGAACTCCTGGACAGTTTGATTTACCTATAACACTCCACAGATTATCTCATAATGTCGGTTGACCTTCCAAAAGATTTGATGAACTTTATTGAATACATATTGCTAAAAGTTGGAACTCAGAGCAAAATTTATCTGGGTTGGTATTCAGTTTTAGCAATTTCTTTACAACTTTTTCCAGTAGGTCCTACGCCGCAACACTGGCATATTCCGTAAATAGCCTTGTTGATCATGTAGAACATCAAGATCTGTATTCAAGGATAGTTTGGATTTGGAAATAGGTGTTCTAGAAATACTCTAATAAGTCTATTACAGGGTTTTGATGTTCCGTGGAACTTTTCCAACTAATAAGTACGGTCGAGACATTGTAAATCTACGATGTACGATGGTAGATAATGTAATAAGTGCGGTAGAGACATCCAACATTGCAGCGGCCATGATTTTTACATGGACAACTTCATCGGAGGGTGCCGACTTTGATGAAGTTCTCTTGCTGCGGCATGAAGTGGAGCAGTTAATATTCAAAGGTGGATTCAAACTGCAAAAATGGGTGTCGAACAAGAGGAAAGTGCTCTGGCAGGGTTGACTGCTGAGGAACTAGGAACATCGTTTACTGTAAACTTTAATCATCCTTGATCAGATGGCATCTAGGGCCAGATGTGTTTAACATCGACTTTTTTTTTTTTATCATTATTAAAGTGGCTTTCTGCCTACTGGGCTGGTTCGCCACTTTTAACATCGACGTGTCACGTCTCACTGTAAACGGACAGTCGGCGCAAAGTGTACTCCATTATTGCTCAGTTGTGTAATCCTACCGGTCTTACGGTTCCAGTCATCGCTTGGGCAAAGATGAAGAGGCAAAGATTTATGGATCGCTGCTCAATGGACGGAATTTTACCAGCGGCTTCCAGCGCTCGCCAACGTTAAGGTGCGTTCACCGATCATCCGATGCTGATGTAGTTCCACATTTTTTCGGATGCATATGAAGCTGTCCTTAGTGCGTACATCTACGCTCTAGTCATTTTGCGTGCATCAAAGTGGAGTTGCTGTCACTCTGGAAGTTGAGACCGTTATCTGGGCGGATCTCGGCGGGAAGGTCTCGACTGGAAACAAAACGTCGCAAAGCAGCCAGGCAAGCAGCAGTGGTAAGTTCCACTACCAGCTTCTGTGCTGCCGCACGACAATGTACAGGCTTGACGTAGACTGGGTCGCAATAATCGAGTGAGACAGAGACTAGCAAATGCCCGGAAAATTTCAAAAAGGTAGATAGATGCAAATATAGACTGCAGCACCATCCCTGCGGCAAAATCTGAAACTAATCTGATGAAGTCAAATGACATTTCTCAACAACTTTACCGAGACGGCAACTCTCTAAATCTTCATTTGACAAAGATGAGACTTCATGCGCCATCTCTGCGGCAAAATGTTGAAGTAGTATGAATGTCAAATGACTTTAAATTTTCAATTTCAAACAACTTTGCCGAAGACAGTTACTCTCTAGAGTTCGTAGAATTAGTTCGTTTTTGTAACAGCTCACTCGTATGGAACACTATACAGGCCGATTTACAATATTGTTGCTAACAAAATTTTATTTTTCGAATATTAGTAAAAGTGGGATACCAACTACTCGTGGCTAGGTCGAGATAAATGGGTCACATTATCGTTTGGAAAGGGCCACTCTCTAGAACTTCATTTGTCAAAGAAAGCCTGCAGTGCCGTCTCTGCAGCATGATTTGGAACTAATATTATACTATCAGAAGACGATTCGTTACGCACTGAAAAATTTTGCTGTAGACGCAAATTCTTTATAATGAGTCTGAAATGTTTTATATGCATTTCTGTTAACACAGTCAATCTGGGCATAAATGGTAGAGTTAACAACTGGCAGGAGGGTGCGACCGACCTCTGGTCCTCACAAGTTCCTGCCTCACGCCTCCACGAGTCATATGATCACAAAAAGACTGCCAGCTGAAACATGGAGACGCTGGTTGGCGTAGCCTGGGCAATGTTGTCAATCCGACAATAGCGAAGTGAGAGGTGCGACCGGTACATCATATCATAATTTTCCATTCTCCATATCTTTCAGGTCTTCCAGGTCGTCAGGTATTACAAAATAATTTAAAATTTAAAATTCTTTTTTTTCATGGCGGTCATACATTGCCTAAATTTTCTGGTTCATAATGGATGCAGTAAGTTTGTCTAGCAATTACAGCATAACAGCAGTCATTTTCACATGTGATTTTTACAATTCACTCATATATTTTATCTTATAGGACATTGTTTATTCATAGCCTAATTCTGTATATTTCATTACATGTATTACGCCAGAAAGGTAAATTTCTCTCAGGTACCATACAGTTTAGAGAGGAGGTCTTGCGGTTATAGGATGATCATCTTCTGGTAGAAGCAGCAGTAAGAATGGGGATCAATTTTCAGCTGTATCTAGCACCGTCGGAGTGGCCTTCTCGAAAGTAGCAATGGATGTATATATAGATGTGTAGATACTAGTATGTGTTATTATATGATGCATGTTTTTACAAGCTCTAGCATATTTTCATTAATAGAAATGTTGACGACTCTCTCGACCACTCAACCTTTAATTCCTTCATTATATTTTCCATTAAATGGCGTAATATGACCTCTAGCATTTCAGTACACGATCATCAACTACTATTTGAGCGGTTCAGAAGAACACAGCTGTTCATCATTATTAATTGCATATCATAAATATAATATTATGGAAGAAATAATAAAATAATTAATAAAATTTTAATTGCTTCAGTTTGATGATCCATCAGTATATTATTTTATTAAATTATATCAAATAATAATCAAAATTAATAAATGCTCTTCATTCCAGAAGGTTATATATCTATATGTCATGATTAAATACGTAATAATATAATATTATGGTTTTATATACAATTGAATGCTTTATTGATATTTATACCTCAATGAATAACAAGATGACCTTCACATTCCAGAGATACAGTCACCCATCAGTGATACAAAGTGATACAAGCTGCATATTATTATTACTGCCTTAATATTATTATTTCAGCAGGTTAATTAATTTAGTTTAACATGGTTATCATAAGATCAGTGAACTCCAACTATTCATTAATTGCTAAATAATCCTTATATAATTTTGCTCTACTATATGATCATATATAACATATTATATTACATTTACATCTATATTTATATAAATATAATAAATACTGGGTTGGGAAGAGCACCAGGGTATCATTCAAGCTGAAACTGGACGATGGTTTGATTGACTGCACTGGTCTAGGAGGAACAAACAGTATCATTTCTTATCCTACCGATTCGAGTGTGGTGCTGCGAGTTCTACTCAACAGTTTCAGGAAGTGACGCCCTTCTTAACAAGCCATCCTGTGAAAGCTTAATGAGTATTGCGAATTGTGTTATTCGATTTGTTGGATCATATCGTTGGAAGGAGATTCTTATTTCCGTGGATTTCGTGTAGTGTCTCTGCTTACGGGTCCACCTCCGTTTTGGCCCTTCATACAGCGATAATGCGAATTCAGGTCGGTGGCCCAATTTGATCTTGCTGTTAAGTGGAGCTGCATCAAGCCAAGGGCTACAGGGGATGGTGGCTACCATACATACATACATACATTTCTGTTAACACAGCCAATCTGCCCAACCTTTGTAACAGATTCATGGAGGACAATGTTATCGGACTATTTTTTTCTTCCATTGTATTTTTGAGACCAGAAACCTTTCAAATGGTGTAAACGTGACTTGATTAATTTCAAAATTCTACGAACGGTTGAAATCGAGTCTATATTTACCTAATGTCTTATTATTGTCCTTTTTGTACAACCAGCTTAAACTTATTTTGAAAATAAAATTGTTATACTAAAATGAAGTATTCTGTATATATTAAAGTCAAACAATTTTCTGCCCGATTAGTTTAAAAATAGGAAAGATAGCGTACATTGATTTGCACCATGGTCAGCATTTACCTCAATATCTTAGGGAGCTTAATGGTCTTGTAGGTCATCAATCTCATAGTTCGGCGATCTTTGTTTGATCTTTAGCGTCTATTGAAGTTCAAAGTAGGCTCGATTGTCAGCGATAAAGTGCCTTCATATCTTCTGCTGGTGTCATTATCGGCGGTCACTGATGAGCTCAGATACACGAACTCGTCTACTGTCTCGATTTCAACACCGTCTATATAAACTCAGTGATGGGAGGCTTACATAGCGCTTCTCGTAAGCCTCTTCCCTTCGTGTCATTATGTATCCGCCGCATTAATGACAAGCCCAATTCTAGCCTCAGCCTTAAGACTGATGTATGTTTCCAATATCGTCTCAAAGTTGCATATCAACTTATCATCAGCGAAGCAAAAAGTTGAAGTTCCTGAAGACCATACCATTCGTATCTATTCGAATCACACCCCCAATACAACTTTGAATAGCAAGATCATCGCTAAACCAGTATTATAATCTTGGCGGTGTATTTAGGGTCGTTGTCATGTTGAATATTCCATCTCTCGAGATTTAGCAACCCTGGGCTAGTTCATCTCACGCCGTAGTCAATCAAATACCTTTTGGGTATTTTCGTCTCAGGGGTGAGATTCGAACTCGTGACTTTGGCATGAGAGGTATGAATGCTAACCACTTCGCCGGGGTCGCCCCAATCATATTCCATTTGATTAGAGCAGTATAACATTCCTAAGGATGTTATTTTACATAAAACGGTTCATGACTTCATCGACCTGATAAACGAACGGCAGCATAATTAATCATCAATTAAAAGAGAGATTTGAGCAATAAAAAATGAAAAAAGTGCCACTAAATTATTAAGGCCTGTGCCAACAAATAATGTGTGATCAGCATTAAAAAATTAGGAATGAGCAATAAAGATGAGAAAGATCTTCGGATAATCTAATTGTGACCGGTAAATCTGTCAAATAAAGCAACAGCTATTAGTATATGTGCAATTAAATATGGCAGTATTTCCGCCAAATTATGTAATTTGAGCACTAAACTATTCGCATATGTCTTTCAATTTTATTGGATTTTCCCATAAAAACAGTAAAATGAGCAATGGATATTTATATGGTTATTTATTTATCCATTGCTCATTTTACTGTTTTTATGGGAAAATCAATAAAATTGAAGACATATGCGGATAGTTTAGTGCTCAAATTACATAATTTGGCGGGAATACTGCCATGTTTAATTGCACATATCTAATAGCTGTTGCTTATTGATAGATTACCGGTCACGATTAGTTATCCGAAGATCTTTCTCATCTTTGTGCTCATTCTAATTTTTAATGCTGATCACACATTATTTGTTGGTACAGGCCTTAATAATTTAGTGGCACTTTCATTTTTTGGTGCTTTTTCTGAATTACTAAGTGCAGGTAAATATTTTAGTCATAAACGAACCTAGACCGTTGGTAGAAAAACATCCCCAGACAATCACATTGTCTTTCGCGGTCTTTGGTGGATCCAAGCGTTTTTCGACACGTCGACGTACGAGCCAAAGTAGGCTTCAAATGGTGAGTTGACAACTTCGAAGGAGGGTGCGACCTACCTCACGCTACCACATATGATCCCAAGAGACTGCCAGCTTAAACATGGAGAAGCTGGTTGGCGTAGCCTATGTAATGTTGTCAGTTTGACAATAGTGAAGTGAGGGGGTGCGACCTGTAAACCATATATATAATTTTCCATTCTCATATCTTTCAGGCCTTCAAAAAAAATTAAAATTCATTTTTTTCTCATGGCTGTCATACATGGTTTAAGTTTTCTGGTTCATAATGGATGCGCAAGTTTGTCTACAATTACAACAAAACAGCAGTATTTTACCAGTGAACTCACAAAACTCTACACATTAACACTTTACTACATTTCTTGCATTTCAGGGTCAATCGAATGGAGATCGTATATAATAGATACGAATGATAGTAGTATTTTTCATTTACATAAATATATACATTATTATATAAATATTTCATGGGAAGGGGAGGGACCATCCGGGCACCCGATTGATGCACTCTGGATGGGGATAGTGGGAATGCCAACTCCTCATTGGTAACAGTTTGTGAATAGAGGACGGGCTCTTGTCCCCACCCATTGGGGAATACTCATGTTTTTTTTTTTTTTTTTTTTTTTTTTGTTGGGGCGTAGAATCACAGCGTCCACTGAGTTGAACTTTTGTGATATACCCCTGTTTACTATACTAATTCGCATCTTAAAGCTAGATCACCATTTGTCAAGTGACCAGCCTAAGACGCGTCTCCCAGTCAGGCAAAATTGAGTTTATAAAACCCACCACCTTCCCAGGAATTGCAGTCCAAATTTCTTTAGGTTGCATATAGCCACTGTACAGAAATTTAAGTCTGCTCTTGTACACAGCATCACAACTGCAAAGCAGATAATCCGAGGTTTCACTCATGTTAGATAGCTTGCTCTTTTGACCAATTGTTCAATCTTGTTGTTGGAAGGAGATTCTTTATATCCCTGTGGATACGTATAAGCGATGTTGCCTATCAATTCACCCAACCCGTTTTTGGCCCTTCATACAATGGCATGATTAGGATAATCAGTGGTTATTAAAGCTTGATCCAGTCTAACAGCGAGGAGAGCTCACTGCTGTCGGACTTAGTTTCCGTGCTACAATGGGTGGTAGTACATATCATACATCATACGTCGACGTACGAGCCAAAGTCCATCAATCCCGATAACGATCAGAACAGGTCGCCAGTTCTGCGTAGTCTAAGCAATACAGGATTCAGCAAGCTGGAGCTTTTGTTTCATTGATGATATTAATGGTTTCTTCTAATGGCATCTGATAATCAAGCCGGCATCGACTGCATTTCTTATGATTGTGCGAGTGCCGCAGACAGCTGCTGCTCTTCTCTGCCTTCGAAGGATGCTTTCAGATAATCCTTTTTGATGCACCGAACGACCATAGAGTCGTCTCTAGACGTACCGCAGCGTGGTCTTCCGCCGTACTCCGCAGTATCATTTCCGGTGGATTCCAACAAAGTCTGGAGATAGCTGATTTTTTCAACCCATTTTTGGTATAAATCTCTTTTTGTGACATTCTACACGCGTAGTGCAGTATGATACTTATCAACAAAGTACTGTCTGTAGTTTTAAACTGGAACTTTTAACCGTCAACTATAGTGACTTAAATCGTTCAGAAATCGTTAAGTCAGAGCATTGACTGTATATCATTGCGTACTTATTATCAGTATTTACTACCAGTTTCAAAGGTTTTGTCCAATAATGTTTAAAATTCAGTTATTTTTGTTAAATTTGTTCAATTCGATATGCTCAGCAAAGAAGTATCCTTATGGTATGAGACAATTATCGAGTTGAAGAAAAGTGGACAGACAATTCAAGACGTTGCACAGATGACTCGATGTGTGCGACAAATGATTTTTCTTTTTTTTTATAGTATTAAAATAAAATACCTTCAATTTGATTAAAATACGCAAAAATAATGAATTTTAACAAACGCGTGAAATTTCTCCTCGTTTAATACCAAGCCAAAGGAGGCGGAAGCCACGAAATTGCTTGCAATCTTTCATAAGCCATGCAACAATGATTAACAATCTTTCATACAACAGGCTAGATTCAGGCGTTATCTGGCTTAAATTTACCTGAAATATCCCATTATATTCGGCCAAATCTAGCATTCCTTTAATGTGCATTAGAAACCGCAGGACATTAAATGTTTCTTTTTATCTGTGTACGACAAATCAGTCCCGAGAAACTAGTTTTATGTGTTCGGAATTTTACGTGGACCAAATTTCACTATCCAACCTTGCAACCCTATTCGACTGACGCATTCTGCAGAACATTCCACCAGCTTCGGATCGGTGTTAGTGTATCGACAGTTCCAATCTGATGGTGATCTAGTAGATGACGATGAGCCCATCGGAGATGAACACGATTGCTTTTGCTGCATTATCCCGCCGAACGCCACCCACCAATACCCAAAATCAGATCCTTGATGGCATCAACACTCCAGAGCGGACCGAAGAAAGTGACGATTTTGGGGTTGATACAAACCGACAGCATCAGCTCGGTGAGCATATTTTCCGGAATATTACGGTACGGTTGATTACACTTTAGGACGTTTATGAAACGTCTACCACAGAAATCCTCCCCAGAGAGGACTGAAGGTGTTGCAGCAACCGTGCAATCAAGTTTTCCCCGTTTTTCTTCTTCTTCTTCATTTCAATCCAATTATCTCGTTCTTGGCTCCGTGTCATGTTACGGAAGTTCACAAGAACAGTCGACTTTTCCAACCGTGCAGACGATTGCTGAGCTGCTAACAGTACGACACCTTTACTTCATCACCGTAAATGGTTGCTCCCAAGCTGGTTGCCATCTAGTATTTTCCCGGCATGGACCAGAAAAAAAAGAGTGTCATTTTATACCACCGTGCAAGAGGCACTCAACGGAATCAAGTCCCTGTGAAGGGCGTTTCAGACGGCAGTTCTGTTTTCTCGAAAAACAACCAAGTGTATAATTTGTTTAACAGGGAGAAGTGCTGGGTTTGTGTGCAGTTTTTTTTTCATCATCTGCCCGAATTCTCGGTGAAGATGAAAATAACATCTGCACACTCAGCAGGTAGGTTGCTTGGATGAGGTGAATTCGTATGTTGATGTTATCGCAAATGTAAACCCGAATGGCAAACAACACCTAAGTAAGAATTGAAATTGCTCTTGTAAGACAATGAACTTTTTTCAATTGGGAAACTAAACAAATTTAATAGGTGCTTTGATTGTTTGGATAATGTTGAAACAGTTGGCTCTGTTTTTAAACGATTCTTCTAGTTAGTGGTACAACCCAGCTTGTGCGCAGCAAAATCCCTAATCGATAACGAATATTTAACTAAACGCGATTTGCATTTATATCAATCTGTGAGTCACTGTATTAGCTCACCACTTTCCACTGGCGTTATGTAAATCATGTAGACTATCGACATTCTCCAACAGCGGCTAATGCTATCAACCTAATTATTATTCTAAACAGTGCTAACCACACCGTCCAGCATCTACAATAGGTTGTCAGAAACTGCTAGAAGTTGCTCCGGCGAAAGACCGGAGCTCAGCGAGAGAACACCATCACCGACCTTTTCACGGTGAATATTTAATTGAAATCAATCATAAGCCCGGTTACGAGCGCGTTCGGCAACAATTTCTAATTAAATTAGACATCATAATCATCATTATCATCATCTTCGCCGGTCGGACGAGCCACTTTTAATCCTCCATCCCAAGGTCTACCTGTCAACTGACTAACCTAGATGGATGTGCCGTGCACTTTAACCGCGGCCAATCCAAGCGGAAAATAATTCAAGCAATCCACGAGCCACAAGTTGTTGAAATGGAGAACTGGTTCTAGGCATTCAACCAAAATTTACATTGAGTTAAACAAACCGCAACGATCCACATCCACAATTCTAAGATTGATGCGATCTGGGTCGCGCGCTTCAGAAACAACCCACTTACAACGGAGATGCGAGCGGGAAACAAGCGTAACCCTTCTGCTGCGGCACCACCGCGGCGTTCCGGCTTCGTTCTGGTTGGTTGCGATGCGATACTCACGGTCTGGGACCCACATGGGACAATATGGTGGGGGCGTATCAACGCCCGATTTAAGCATGCTTACTAGCTGTTGTTTACAACGAGTTGACATACTTCGTCGCCTCCTTCGAAGTTCCGCGTGCAACTGCTGGAACGAATGGCTTATGACGAAATTGGGAGATCCACTTTCGGGAGCGCTCTTGGAAAGGAGGTTCAATTGACAAGTGGAGTGGTATTTGGAGCGAGATCAATTATCGAAGCGATGCTCAAGTAAAATGATTGCGCTCCAAATAGAATGATTGCCGCTTGAGATTCCCATTGGATAATGATGACAGTTTTATGATTTTTCGTTTATTATCTTTTCAGCATTCTATTTCATTTTTCAGCCTTTGGTGAAACGCCAGAATTACTTATTGACCCTGAATAATACCCCGACAAAACTTGAAAGGTGCTTGAGGCCGTATATATTTTTAATGTGACTGGTCATACCAATATTGAACAATACTAGGGATAATTGATACATTGAAAATAGAAATAAATAAATAAATAAATAAATAAACTGGACAGTACTCACCAATGCACAGTGGTACAGGATTTTAATGGAATGATACATTTTCAGCCACCGTTCGAAATTGATGAGCAAATTTGTCTTCAACAATGTTGTTTCCAATAGTTTTGATATTAATGTAAGCAAAAGTGAATTTTATTCTTGCAGAGATTAAGTTTCAGGTTATCAAATGCAACAACAACTTTAGTACTATTTTTATTTCTCTTCAGCTACTAAAGCGCAGTTTTATCGTTGTGAAGTGTCCTTGTAAAAATCAGTAACTAAACTCAACTCTTTTAATTTAATTTTTTAGCTGTTAACGTTTGATAGCGATTGGAAATCCAGCCATTGTAGTTATCTATCCTAGTTAAGTACACAACTGTTTATGTGCTACGCTTGTTGCTATTCACGTATCATTTGTCAAACAAAAAATAACTAGAATATCAGAAAGAAGATTAGTAACTTCCATTGATTTCCAACTACCTTCATTGCTTATCTTAACAGATACGCGTATTTCGTCTACAATATGCAGACTTATTCAGTGTCATGCACTAATACTCGACTGCTAATGCCAATACTAATAGTCGAGTATTCATAGCAAGATAAACAATAAACGTAGTTGGAATTAAATGGAAATTACAAATCTTTCTTCTCATTTTCTAGTTACAGGTATTCCACTGAAAAGCTCACACTCACCAGGAATCAAACAAAAGTTATTACAAGTTTTTCTTTAATAAAATGGGCCGTTTTTCTTTAATAAAAGAGGTCAATTTGGTGCAGATATAAAAAAAAATAGGTTATTTTTTGAAACTATGTAAAAGGCTGATACTATGAACATATTTTAAGAAAAAAATGATAGTTTGATTGGCAAATGATCGCGATTAGTTAAGCACACATAAGGTTGTATCTTGCGATATTATAAAGTCAAGCGAAGCTTACTCTGTCGAGATATTAGAAAAAAAAATAGAGCGAAACTACTCATTTTATAAGGGACCCCCTAACGTAACCACGAAAAATTGCTTAAGCTGAAAAACAAAAATATTAAAAAACAATCCCAAAAGCTGCGTGTTTGCCATCCCACATTTTTTTTTTTTTTAAGGAAACGTTAGGTAGCTGTTCCCATATTAATCTTATGTTCCTATATTGTGTCCTATGAGATCGGAGAGTAAATGGTTTGGTTTATTTTCGTAATAGTGTTTGTTTACGTTGAATAGCAAGGATAAACTTTAGAAACTCTTCCATTCGCACTTTAATCCTTTTGTTTTGAGTAAGAGGATTTGCGAGTGATAAAATTAATAGGAACATATTCCCACCATTGTTTCTGCAAATAAAAATGTATAGTTTTTAATTTCTGTAAAAAATACCACCCCAGTTTTTATTTGATTGGCAAGAAGAATTATCAGAAACAACTTTGTTAAGTACTGCTTTGCTCTAAAATTTAAAAGTGATCTAAACGTGTATTATTAATGTAGAAGTTCACTCACCATCTCCATTCTACATGAGTATTCTACATCATAATCGTTACTCCACGCACGGAGAATACAAAAAAATAACAATTAGAATATGTATTATTAAGCTTAAGATCATATCCTGGTCCAGCAAGCGCTATGGCTCATAGTTTTTAATTCCATTCTTTTCTTCTTCTTTTTATCCCCATAGGATTGCAATGATCGGGGATGGTTTTTGAAAATTCTCAAGTGATTATGACGGAAGGATTAGTCTATGGTGACCAAATAAACACCGGGCTTTAGAAATCAGCTCACATAATCTTCTTGAAATTTTTTGGGATTCAGTATCAGTCAGTGTACGCGTTTTGTTGACCAGGTATTTGTTAAAGTCCGTGTTTTTGTACTTTGTCCGTGTCATAACATTGTTAGTGATATTCGTGTCAGTGCAGTTATTGGTATCTGCGCAATTTCATAGAGTACAGGTGTGACAATGTAATAGCTATCTCCCTTATTCTACGCTCCCAAATGGAACAAAAATGGACTCATCGGGAAAATAAGCAGCTCTGTTGGACATGGGTATTTGTGGGCGGTCTTTTAATATATAGTGATGTTTTGTATGTATGATGTGTATGTTGTTTTGGAAATGTTAATTGACTTACTTACCCACACTGTTGTTACTACTTTTGATTTGTTGAACATACCGCCTTAGATGATACTGCATGTAGTGATGCTTCGATCCCACGTAGGTCTTTCTTGAGCGGGTACTTGGTCTTGTTCCAACCAGAGGCCAAGATGCCTGGCATATCCAGGTTGCGTCGCCATGAGACTCGGATTTGCATCAAGCTCCAAGCCTAGGCATGCTGATCCTTCTTGCATAATTTCTTTTTTCGTTCTACAAGTATACAAAAATATTCGCTCCTCTGCCAACAACAGCCAGACCAAATGTAGAATCTGTGTGGTGATGCTTTCCAGAAAATTTCAGACCCATATTAAAACTCAGTTATAATAAAAGTAGACGATTCTTTGAGTGGTAGTAATATTATTGAAACTATACAAATTCTATATTGTATGAAAATATGTATGGATGTATGGAAAGGTGTCACATTAAAAGTTAAAAGGCTACTACAAGTGGGTTCATATGCACTACTGGTCCACATCATCCCTGGAGACACTGGTTTGCATCTTTTCCGTTTGGGTAAAGATCCAGATAAGCCCTGGGACTTGGTAGTTTTCAAGCTACCGCAAGGTTTTTCGAGTGCCCAGGGAAGGCTACTCTTTCAAGATATTTGAAATTAAAAAAGAGTTGAACCATTACTACTAATTTTTTAGGTACACCCTAACGTAACTACGGAAAATTGCTCTAATTTAGTCACATTAAAAGCCGCAAAACAAGAAGTTTTGAGTAGGGGGGATTGCGAGTGATAAAATTAATAGGAACATGAATGTTAGGGAATTGTTTCTGAAAATAAAAATGTATAATGTTGAATTTCTATACAAAATAGCACTGTTTCTCTTAATTTGCAAAATATCAGAAACAACGTTGTACAGTACAGCTTGACTCTAAAACTAAAAGTTAGCCTAATATCGTATCCTGGTCTAACAAGCGCTATGGCTCACAGTTTTTTATCCTATTCTTTTCATTTCTTATCTGTCTTAATGGCTGATATGTCTGATAACAAATGACAATAAAAAGTGCTGTCGACAACTAACTGATGAGACTACAGAATCCTATTTCCATGTTTCTCTGCCCTTAAAAACGGCGTAACGAGTAAACGGCGGTTATAGAAGCTTCAAATGAAACAGTTGTTTGAGTATCATGCATGAAGAGGCGATGGGGATTATTTGATTAATACGTATGTCGGCGTACATTCATGTAAAGGCACTGACATTGGGTGTGATACTGGCGAATTTTTCCGCAAATCATTCTTCTAAATGGGACACAGTCAATTTGTCCTCTTTGTTTTAAAATTATTTGCGTTCGCTTGAACTATACCTGTACACGATTGCTAGAGTTCGATATTTCACACCAGGCGATGCAAACAATGCAAATCACCTGTTGCTATCCTGTGTTATAACAGCTAAGCTGGCAATAACCTGGATTGATTATTCTCAATAACCTTGACTAAATAACTTTGACTCAGCCTTATATGCAACAATCGATTACATTTTGCTTTGTAACTCATAAAGTAATTCAGCTGGAAACAAAATTTAACTAGCTATACACTTCCTAAGATATATTTAATAAGCCATATGGTAGTATGTATCAGGAAAAGCTACACAACTCGTTTTATAAAGTCAGAAACTTTCGAGGGATATGGATGTAATGTCGGTCTATGGGTACCAAATAGGGTCTAATCATGGATGCAAGTTAGTCTCATTCGATTGATTTTTTATAAAATGAAATCCTCTTACGAGTTTCTTCCTGATTTTCTGATTCAAGGCGTTCTAAGCTGTATTCGCTCTACCCAACAAACAATTTCACAAATCAAACTATACTTAAACTGCTAAGAAACACTTAAGTGATTTTTACATATGATTTAGCGGTCATTCGACAATCAAAACATTATAATTCACTCTACACAGATTTTGTTCCTTTAATTTGCGTTAAGATGAGCCACATGAACAACATTCAACCAGAACTCAGACATTTGTATTGTAAATGTTACCAATAACAACATTTTTTCTACGCTTTTCAAACAACAGGCCATAGTTGGGAACATAGAAAAAATATGTACCTGACATTGGGTCCACCGTTTGCTTGTTAAATCATTGTTATTTTACCTATGTGACCTGTAAGTTTAAATCATGTGACTATATTCTGTACATCTTGGCTGCATTATTCGGTTTATAGGTTCAATTTCGGCAAATTTAGATCATTCGAAGATCGTAGAGATAATCTTTTGAGCTTAACAAATTAAGTCATGGTGTCTAAAAAGTCAAGGAAATCGAAAACTAGGCGGAAGTGAACTACTATAAATTGATTAATTATATCTCAATTGCTTTGAAATAAATCGGCCATGCTGATAGCAACGTGATTTGATGGTTATTGAAGAAATACTGACATATTTGGTACGTAGGCCGAATCAAGGAACTAGGCTAACATTACATCCCGTTACCCTATTCGTTGTTTTCTGCAACGAAACTGATTTGTACTATTTATGAAGCTTTCTTCGTAATTAGGGCACACGCGCAGCTGTCAAAAGCACAAAGTATTTTTTGACGCAGAAAGAACTTTTGTGCATTGTACGAAAACAATAAAAAGAGCTACGAATATTTTGTTACAAATTAATCAGATACGTCTTCCTGGTGGTTGCATGAACATGACAGATCCAGGTTGATATCCAACTCAATGTAATTAAAAACAAATGGAAAACCACTGGAGTTGTACAGCGTTTTTTTAAATGTTTTTGACGTGGGATTCAATCCTGTATTTTTGAAAAGAACTGATTCTGAGTCCGTGATTGATCTCGCTACGCCATTGTGACTTCTAAGAAGATACTTGATAAATGAGTATGAAGTATTGAATCTCGACAGCGCTTTAGTTTTTATTTTGGGATAAGCAAATGATTCCTGCTCATCCCTGACAGAGGAACATACATTGTTGCAATATCAGAATACTGATAAAAGAGAAACAACGATCGACTAATCTTCACGAAATTCATTTCGTGTCAGTTGTATAAAAATAGAGAAATGATAGCATTTTACCAAAAAAAAATCAATATGAATGTTTCATACAATATACATTCGTTCTATGTACTAAGTCCATGTTTACGACACGAGTGAAATCTATTTCACGAAAATAAATTTTCAGTGTATGTGCGAACATCGGCACCATTACGGTATCACCGGCCTTCTTCTTCGTCACGCTCAGTTTTTTGTGTTACCTCAATAAAACTCCCGTGATAAAACGGCGTATAGATTATGGCAAACCGTTGGGACCGCTTTAATGGGTCCTTGGTGCGTGTTTACAAAGGAATCCATGGCAATTTTATTAGATGTATAAACAGTTTTAACATTTTATTATGGCGCTTCTATGAAGCAAAAAGATAGATTCATGAGTTTCGTGGAAGAACGGTATTTTTTGTGGATACGTAACTGCAGTCTCATGGCGTCAGAATGCGTTTTACTTGAAGCTGGCCTTTGTGGCTTAAAGACTGTATTCGTCGGGGTGAACACTTTGAGCCAGGGTCACCAAACATTTTCCTTGAGCCCGATTCTTTTCAAACTTTCTGGACACAAGTACTCCTAAATGATTAAGTTTTTTGACATCATTGGCCGATTAGAACACTCTTCTCCCAACCCACAGCGCCTAGCACCTTTGCTCTTGACCCACGACTTTCATCAAATTTTGGGCAATGATAGGACCGACTTGCTTACTTTACTTTTAACCACACTTTCTTTAGTTCAAGCTCATTTTTGTATCTGTTTTGGAGTTTCCATAACGAGCTGTTGCCTGTCATGATTGCCCAAAATTTTTTCAATTGTAGCGAAGTTCCGGGTGTGGTACATTGTAATCTTTGTACCCAGTCTAAGACTGGGCCGGGCATGAAGTGGCAAAGATGCCAAATCCGGCTAAAACAGTGTCAGGCCATCGTGGGATCTCGGCAAGGGCAGGGGAAGTCGTTTTTGGAGGCATTCTGCTCACTGAGAGATTTGTCCGGTTGACGGTCCACGAGTGATGACGGGCTGCAGCCGTTTTTAGCATCCGCAGATCGCTTGCCATGACAAAGGCGCATGCTTAAGAATTTCGACAGCTGCTTCTTCACACGCACTCTCTCGGGAACGGCCAACTGGGGTGGCGACGTGGTAGTTCCTCGTCCTGGCATTTGCTCATGGTGTCGGCCTTAACGTAGGTCCGCATCGTCCATCGCTGCCGCTGAGGGCGGTTTTGTGTGCCCTCCCTGTACGAGTTTTCTTGCACGAGTTTTGGCCACCGGAGTTCTGCCGACGTCTGCTCTGGTGCCTTCTGGAACTCAAAATGCATGCGTAATCCAGAACCGTTTCAGTCATTTTCTACACAAAGGCAAACTGAAACTTTTCGCGCTTCTTCGGCAAACGTCCCCACCGGAATATTGGGATGACAGGTTGAGCGAGTTCAGCCACATCCTGGCTCTCTCCGGAGTTGAGTGTGCTGCGTTTTTGCGCCACCACCATTTTTTCCGTCTCGGTTTGTCTTACATGGTCCTTGAGAAGTTTTTGGATCACGAGATACGGTACGAGTCAGTGCGATCTCCGTTTGCCTGGATACATTTGCTTCCATCTGTGGTAATATAAATTTTTATATTTACTAAACTAAGCTCAACCATTTTGAACAACAGGTATCAAAGAATTTATTAACAATCATTAAGTCTATATACTGAAGAAGGATGATAACTATTCACATTCACACTTGAAAATCACAAGATGCCACTGTAGGAACTCAAAATGATCGAAACATAATTTACCTCCGTCTACCTTTTGGGGTAAAGACATTGGCTGAATGTAGCTACGTTTATAAACAATTCTCCCTTGACGATCGCCCCGCGCCAATATCCTTCGTGTGTGATTTATTTCAAATAATACATTCACACACCACAGCATCCATCATGCAATTTGCGAAAACCGGTAGGTCCGATGTCACTTGAGTCTTTGGAAACTAAATTTCATAGACGTTTTCGCATGTTTCATCATAGTCGGCAGCCTGTAATCGACTGCACTCCTTACTGATCGACTAGAGAGTCCAGCAGCTGTTCGACCAAAGAGTGTCAAGCTTTTCCAAAGCCAGCCAGTGTGGCAAAAACCACGCTTTCAATAACATCAAAGCTCAAACGTCTCTGCCTGTTCCACTCTGGAGACTATCCACCGCCGTCTGGCTATAGAGCAGGAATGGGGCTGTGGAGGCAAGAGGTTCCACAACCATAACAGAACCTTGTGTGGAATAAAATTCAGTTATCGTTCTCGTCTACTGGCGGCATTTCTTTGTTTTTATTTTTATTTGCCCAATGCCAATATCACTGAATGTAGTGGCCTGCTGTAAACACGAACGACTGGTTCGCTTTGAGCCGCATAATACCCTGACCTTGTCGCGCGCACGGAGGATCGACCACCTGTCTTCCAGATGACTTTTGTCGACCACAATACTTATGAATTACGATAGGTTTTGCCCTTTTTTGTTTTCGCGATGCTGATGCAGTATTTGTGCACCAGAAAATTTTATGTACGAATCTTCTTTCGCCGCAATGGTGCGCGACGGCGGCGTTGTTGATATTGTGGAAAAGCAGCATGCAACAATGGTCGAATGATTGAAAGTGAACTGGAGTACAGGTCAACAATTGCCCGAGGCATTGCTGGAACGAATCATCAAGTCTGATCTAGAACAGCTGGACTACCCCAAGATCTATTGATGATGACAGTTCAGACGGGGCTTTGACAGCATCGTTTTAAACGTGACGTTAATCGCATTGTTCACACGCGGTTGGAATTAATTGCTCAACCAGCGGCTCCGCCGCGTTGCTGTTCATCGTCATCATCCCGAACAGGACTTTTCCTCGAATCATGCACCAGCAAAGATGCAGAACGAACCAGCAAAACCCATTTGTAATGAATTACAACATTTCACCCGCCAGCAGCAATGCAGCTGGTGCCACTGCTGCCATCAGGCATGTAGTACTCTACCTTTCATTGGTCTCGATGAAGATGATAAGTGAAAAATGTCGTTTTCCACGATGTGTCGACCAGGCACGTCCGTGGCTATCTTCCTGGTTTTGAAACCGCTGGATACAAAGCAGTGGATTTCCGCAGACGGTAATGCCGCTCGCCTGCGAACACTGACTTCGACGTCTGGAATCGACCGGAGTCACGGATGATCGACGGACGGACGTGGCGGATATTGGTCACGTATTGCGTTAATTGTCTATTCTTTTCGGATGCTCACCGTTTGCCAGCGTGCGTTAGATTGTCCTACGGTTTTTATGGTCTTTAGGTGATATTGATTGCATGGTATGCACAGAGTGTGCTGAACCAGTTTGGCTAAGAAGTAATAAGTAGTTCTTCGGAACAAAGCATGTTGGCGGGGAGGTTCCTTAAGGATTTCGAAGTTAACTCAGTTGCTTTGTTAGGGCAAATTTATTTACTGATGCGAAGCCTTCCTGAACGACTTATTTATTGTCAGTGTCGTGATTTTCAGAAATTCTCAGAAAATGTTCAACACGAGCAGCTCGAAAAATCTGTTAACCCGTCGTCTATAGGAGTTTAACAATTTGCAGTCTTAAAGAGGTTAATTAAGGAATAAATAATACTCATGAGGCGCATCGTAGTTATTTGAGATTGAAACAGATCAAACTTTCCAACTATCTTTAAATTGCGGAATTTGTTAGTATCATCTACATCTACGCGATTTTCTGCTTTTCACTATTTTACAGGCATCTCCAGCTAT
>JASCZW010015604.1:0-20208 GCA_034211315.2 Aedes japonicus
TATATCCTTCTTTCGAAAGGATGTTACGCACGGTGGAAAAGTTGGAATCGTATTTCTTTGTCAAATCACGTATGGAGACACCTGGGTTGCCTTTCACGTGCACCGACAGTTTCTTCTCAGCTCTTTGTCCTTTGTGCCACTTTTATGATAGATGTGCTGTGCTCTATTCACACTCAGAGTATGCTAGTAACGTTTGATTACAATAAATACCGTTGACTTAGGAAATTTTAACACTGTTGCTATTTTTCAGGCAGCCCACGAATGATTCTCTAGATGTTTGTGCACAGTTAATTTTCTTTTCGCAAGTTCCATGATCCGTAATTTTAGGATGCGTAAACCAACCGAGAAAACCTTTTACCAATATCTTTGTTAATGAAACATCAACAAATGCTGTCAAAGTTTTTTGTTCTTACCCCCAGGACGCGGTGGTGTATTAAACCGTACGTCCAGATTTACTTTGAATCGAGCTTTACGCATATGTACCATATTCTAAAACATCGATTTACACTATTAATAAGTCATTATTTTTTCTCCCGGAACTTCTGAATATTCAGGGCGTTCTGGGCCGTGAATAAGGCATTGTAATCAGAGATAACATCTTACCATTTTCACCAGGTACAGTGGAAGGTCGGCTTGTACCAGTTTGTGGATGAGTCCGTCGTGCCAAACGTTATCAAATGCTTTCTCCACATCCAGCAGAGCCATGGCGGTGTTTTTGGGAGAGCGATTTGTTTTTGCTGATGCTTTGTTCGACTCTAACCAGCTGTTGGACGGTGAAGTGTCCCTTTCGGAAGCCGAAGTGCTCTGGGATGATGATTTGGTTCGCTTCGATGTGCTGCATTATTCGCTGGAGTATTAGCCTCTCGAAGAGTTTGCTTACCGCCGACAACAGAGTGATGGGCCTGAAGCTTGTTGGTACAGTGGTATCCTTCCCAGGTTTCAGGATGAGGGTGACTTTCCCGATCTTCCATCTGGTTGGGAAATAGCTCAACCAGAAATATCTGGTTGAGATGGCTGCTAGGAACTTGAATACCTTGTTGGATATTTTCTTCAACACCAGGTTGAAGATGAGGTCTTTGCCTAGAGCATTGTCCCACGTTTTACAGCAGCACGAACTTCTTCCACTGTAACCTGGCCAGCTAGAGGTATTTCGGCGATTCGATGATCAAGCTGGGTGATGGTTTGTTGCACCAAGTTCTCGTACGGGCTTACCATGTTGGCCCCAATGTTGTGCGCCAGGACAAGCGTGCTGGCGATAGCGTTGGGTTTTTCTTATGGAGACACCAAAATGCCACAACCGTCGTCTTTCAATGGAGGTATCACTTTCGGTTTTCTCTTCAGGATTTTTTCAGCACCTTCCAGAACGGCTTCGAGTGGTTTTCCATGTTGGTTAGGTCGACGGAGAATCGATCGTTTCGAATTTCAGCCATCCGGTCTGCAATGATGCGGCTGAGGGTTTGAAGCTGTTGTTTCTTCTGCAGACAACCCGTTCGCTGAAACTGGCGTCGGATGGTGTTGCGTAGCTGGATTATACGATGGGTGTAATCATCAAGAGTGATGAATTGACGTTTTACCAGTGTCCTGCGGATGCAAGCTTCTTCTGCGGCGTGTATGGCTTCCTCAAACCGGCACAGCTGGTCGTCGATGGCATCGATGGATGGTAGAGCCACATCATCTTGGAGGCGTGCGTCCACTAGTCCCAGTTGACTCGATGGCTGATGTAGGGTTTAGCTCTAGTTCACACACCACCAGATAGTGGTCGGAACTTAGTTCGTGGTGTACCAGATCCGAAGGAATACATCTAGTGTTGTTGTTATTCCGGCTGGGGAAAGATACGTTGGTTCGTCGGGGAAGTGGATTTTACACGTACCTGTACTGAGGTGATCTGCCAGAAGGTCACCGTTTCTGTTGTGCGCATGATTTTGCCACAAAGTTTTAATCCGATAGCTTCGATGATTCTTGTTTGAGGATGCGGGAGAACTTCGTACGTAATGCCATGCCATAGATGAACAGCTAGGGCGACGAGATTGTGCTCATATTTCATCCAACCCAGGAGTTCAATTGGATTGACTAGCGGTAGGCCACGAAGCACAACCCGGTAGGGTCGTTCGCCAGGCTTGTCGTGGATGTAGAACTCGTAGTCGAGCTTATTGAGGAAATTTTGCACCAGGTCAAACTCCTCCGACGACGAGCAGTGGATTTTGATACCGAATCGCGTGATTATGTACGTCGGCTGAGCTTCGATGGTGGACATTTTCTCGCCGAGGGTCGAGAAGCTAACGATTTTAACAACCAGAGGTGGTTGTTTTCTTTTCCCCTTTGGATTTCCTGGCGGGGAGATCACAGGAGTCGCTAGGTTTCCAGCGGCCTTGATTTTATCCAACAGCGTGCTGAATGCGTTGTTTCTCAGCAATTTTGCTTCCAATTCTTCGTCACTGCTGACGGGTGGTTCAGATTTCTTCCATTTCTGCTTGGAGCCCGTGGAAGAACTTGAAGCCGCGCTATGCGGCGTCTTGTCGACGTCCATCTCCTACCACGTGGGACGTACCAAGCGGAAAACACGTCGTCGCTTGTACCAATGATGACGAAAGTGCGTGAGCGGAAAACTACCGATAGAGCGTAAAACACGTCCGAACGATACTGAAAATGGTGATATCAGGCTTTGTGCACAAATTACGTAACGCATGAAGGGGAGGGAGGGAGGTTGAGCAACCGTTACTTATTGTGACATATGGGGGAGGGGGGGTTTTAAAATCGTTACGTAACAAAATAACCAATTTGAAATAAAAAATCAAAAGTGAATAACCAATTTGCATTATTAAAATTTCCTGTGTGCCAAGCAAAGTAGGAAGTAGCAAGTAGAAAAAGGTTAATTTATACTAGTTAAGACCTATGTTTTAAAATTCTGAGAAAACCCCACGTTTAATACGTCGAATGATCTGCCCATAATTCAAAAAATGGCTAATGTGCCTTCAACACGAAATCGAGAAAAATGCCATCATAGTGTTTTTGTTATTAGAACAAGTATTATTAGATTTTAATAACTTTTAAACTACTCATTATAGTTGTTGTCGTTTCCAAAATCATGCCGTTGAATTGAAACGCCAAATTTCTCATATTATAATTTTTAATCGTAGTAGCCAATTTTTCATTTACAAAGCAAGAGAAATTGACAATCCGAAATTTGTTTTGTCTAACGTGCATACGTTGTCATTTATCGCGTTGTGAGTTTGTGACACAAATGGCTTTAAATTATCTGCAACAATTCGGTAGCACCAACGAAAGCGAAACAATGGGCAGTTATTAGACAGAGGATACAATGGGCAATAATTAGCTATGCTGTTGCCGAGAAATATCTGAATCAATACTATCTTGTACAACAAAAAAACATCGGTTAAAAGTTCCAGTACGCTAAGCTATTTATAAATAATATAAAACAATGTATGGAACCCAGAATCTTTGGATTAGCAACCTGGTGCTTGTATCCACTTGACTGTCAGACCATCACTATTGATAGCCATAAAAATCTCTATTAAAATCAAATTGGATGCTGTGCTCGGTATCATCATGCACATTAGACAATTTATAATTTATATTACACATTAGCCATTTAGTTTTTCAAGCCGTTTACCCCTATAAATCATTATTTTGAAAATTGTATACAGTGGGTACCTTAATAAGGGTGTCAACAATCATGCAACACTTTTTTCCTATTTTGACTTAAATGGCATATTAGCCATTTCTTGGATTATGAGCAGTGATGGCTTTCAATCCATATTAAGCAAATATTTCGAAACTGAGCCAAAACTTTGCCACGTTTGCCATAACTGGAACACTGCACCAATTATCGCCATAGTTTCAAATTTTGGTTCCTTTGATGGCCAATCACATCAAAGGTTCCTTATTGGTGTGGCGATGATAAAAACACATTTATGGCCAAGTGGTGCAAGAAATCTGAGATTTTAAGAAAAATAGATTAAGTCTATCTATTGATTTCCAACCAAATCCTAAAGCTTCGATGAATGGAGACTATTTAAATGTGATCTACTAAATGAAAGGTATCTTATGACGATTTGAATCAACAATTGGTGCAATTTTCCATACATCGTACATATGTACGCTGAGAAATATATTGTTCTGTATATATATTCAACACGGCTTACCTATAATTTTAATTTATTCAAACAATACCGATTTTATTTTTGATTATTATTATGTTGGTTCTTAAAGCGCTGCAAAGGAGGCTTTTATTGAAAACAAAAAGAATTTATTGTTGAATCCAAACATAAGATTTTCGGAAACAATACACCTCTGTATTGATTCGACCAAAGCGACAAAGAGAAAGTCGACAAAGAGAGTCTCTCAATGTTACTTAGGACCTAATGCATTGTTTTGCTTGATTAGAACCATTGAAATAATAAGAAATTAAGTTCAATTTGTTGTTGATTGTTTATTTTATTTTATTTTATTTTATTTTATTTTATTGACGTATAAGGGGGCGAAGCGCCAGGTCACCAGTTTGAGTACAAGAACTCTAACCTTACATAATACATCAGGGGATAGTTGAATGGGCTACGCAACGTTTCTTCCCATGGGGGATTTGAATTTTGCGGGATACACTATTAGTGCACACTAAAAGTGTACAATGATATTGCATCACTACCCACAGGATTGGGGAGGGGGGATAATTGTTGGCATGTAAGGCTGTAGGGAGAAGAGTATACATCAATCATTTGCAAATATCTAGAGTATTTTTTTCATTAGGGCGAATCTGCAATTGAGGGACTCTCTTTGATTACTTTCTTTTCATTCATATTCCATTCAGCGTTACGTTTTACATTCAATTATCTGTAGAGTATGGTAGCCAGCACTGTTGTGTTTATATCTGTACTAAAGAATCCCTCAAAAAATTTATTATGGCGCTGTAATAAATGAAAGAGAGCGAAAGAGGAGAGAGCCTCTCATTGTTAGATTCGCCCTTTTGAAAAAAATCCTAGATATAATCTATTACCTTGTGATTAACTGTCAACGATATCTTCCAAAATACCTGTTTTGCTTGATATTACTATAATTCTTGTACTCTCGTTTCAAGATGAGATTTTGCTTCTTGTTTGGAAGGTTGGTCTTGAAATTTGTTTTGAGTTCTCCAGCAAAACTTCTTTTGATGACAAGGTAAATCGCTCATTGTCGATGCGTACCTTAAAAGCTTTTGATATGTTGAGAGGGGTAATACATTTATTACTTATCTTAATTTTGAGCTTGCGTCTGTTGTGACGATCCGTGTAATGTTTCGTTAGAAACAGACAGGATTTTTCATCCAGTATCGGGGACTTTGTCTTGAATCTTGAATTTTATTTGAAATTCTTCAACAGGACTTCATCTTGATGACGTAGTATATCGTCAATTGCCGATGCGCACTGTAAGAGCTCCGCTTTTCTTCAAAACTTGGTATCTAGAATGAAGTAAGCAAAATCGCCTCACGGTAGAAAGCTTTGATACAAGCATAGCATCTTGGGTTACCATTTCCATGTTCATCTCATCTCTTAGCAATTCGCACAATTTGAAAACGAAAGATCGACGCGTAACCATCGGATTTCTAACTTTTATTTAAACTTAATGTTATTTATTTTTGGAAGTTGAAAGTAACTTAATAACAAAAGGAACAAATTTATTCACATATCAAACTCCTATAATTCCGAATAATGGATCATGAGATGAATAATGGAACAGGCTCCCTTGTGATAATGCTTTCCAAAAGTGCGCTAGGTTGTGATAATAAAGTATGCAGATTTTTCAACTGCGTTTATATGATCAAGTGCAACATTCCAACTATTCACAAATTCTGTACTTGAGCATAGATCACTATCTCAGTATAATAATGTTTATCGATAGGAAATACTGAGGATTTTCAGACGCATTTTTGGGCTGCATTATCACTGATCTGGCAACACTAGTGTGCTTCTTTCCAAAATGGTAAAGAACCAGACCAGCCCTGAGCGTTACGTAATTTGGTTGGGAGTCTGGTCACGTGTCACTTATTGTTGCTATTAGGGGTGGAGGGGTCCAAAATCCCGTTTTTTTGCGTTACGTAATTTGTGCACAAAGCCATATTCTTTCTATATAGATGAACAGGAACACATGTTTGAACATTGCTTTATTTTTTTAAATGTGTCTTCTAAATTCTTCCATGTTAAACCAAACGTTCTTCAGTGCAGTTTTAATTTCTGTAGGAGCTCCCACATCTTGTTTATCCACCCTCTATCACTCTCAGCTAACACAGGTTTGTTGAAGCATAGTAATATTGTTGTTCAATAAAATTCTTTGCCTCCGCCTCCCCATACAGGTATTCGATTCATATCCACTTTATTTTTCGTCTACGTTGTCTTTCCAAATCTTGACTAAGCGTTTGATAAGGGCGTTTGGTAGAATGTACACAAATACGGATTTTTATGCCAAACGCAACTGGACCCTTTTAAATTCCGCCACTATGTCATTGGAAATTCAAAAACCATTGCTTCAAAGTAATTCAAACCCATCTGCCATGAAATAAAATTCTGGAAAGAGCGGCACTTCGTTCAAAAATTCAAGCAATCAATTTATCACTTCTTAATAATTGACCCTATAGCACTGCACTATACGGCTTATGTTATTTATTCACCGTTCTGTTGAACGAAATTCACATAAGCACGTAAGCCTTTCTCATGAATCAATCCGGATATGTAAATGTGCAAGGGAAGGTATGTTGTGCCATAAATGGAAGTCTGCTCTGCTGGTTTCCACTCCTGGATGTTTGTTAGCTTCCTTCTGTGGTCAGATTTAAGTGCAGTTTTATTTGCATGGCTTCGTTGGTTCGAGATGTTTTCTATTCCCATCTGAGGGCTCATTCCCGGGGGATTGTTTTTCTCCAAAAAAAGGTTGATACTTGCTACTCTTAAACATCTTCTACTTGGGAAGGGATAATGAACTTCTGCCAATGGAAACATAGATAAGGCATCGGTAGAAGCTTCTTTGATATCACTTGGGACCATGGCGTTTTCATGTTTCAACTCTTACATTTCCATAATTGAATTTCAATAGGAGAGAAGACATACAATGATTACACAATCCTTCCAGTGCAATTCTGAAGGAGTAGTGGCTCACTCAATTGCTCATCGACGAACGAAAGTAACGTTGAAATTCCCACAAATAATTTCTTCTCAGTGCCGAATTTGACTTCAACTGAAAAGTTGATTATCACTTCAATCGTTTGGAGCCGAATTCAGCTCTCCATGACCCATGTAATTCTCGACCCACCACAGCTACGGTATTTGAAAATTGCCGGAATTATTTACTCGTTAAGCTGTTTATCTTGGAAGGATATCCTTCTGCCTTCGAAGAAGCTCCCTCGTTTTAGCAGGGTGCTGCATTAGCAGTTGATTGTGAGACAAAGATAAAACGCGTCTGTAATCGACTCTGACTCGTTAGCTTAATTTCGGCGTTATTATCAAAGCAACTTTTCCCAGAGCAGGAGATTGAACGTCGATAATTCACAAATAATACCGTTTACTATAGGAGATAATTTCCCGGCCGCTCGTAATATTCTTCGTTTCAAGTTCACCGATAACTTCTCGCCCGGAGAAACTGTTTTCAAACGAGGTTTCTTCAATCCTGCATTCGGCGAAGGAAGAGAAATCCTAATTGATGGGCTCATTTGAGCGAGGCAAGCTCGTGAATTGTGTCAATCTTATTCGGAAGTGGCATCGCGTAACCTTACACAGCACATCATCAAGGGGCTCGTATTTCCCACAAGTTCATTTCCACCAACCTCGACCTTTGCCGTAAAACATTTACCAATTCGAGAGGTTGTGCGAACCGTGAACAGAACCAATAACACTTTGGTCCTCGCATAACGATTTTCCGATTCTCCGATATTCGGTTGCTCAGGTGGGAATGAGACCACCACTTCCGTTTTGGCAAATATTTTCCTCATAGCACACACGTTCGAGTGTGTCACCGACTGGTAAATTTTTGAACACGAACGAAATGCTACATTAATTTTGAGAATATTAACATGCCACCACTAACAAGGCTCCGCATCGGCAAAAAGGAGACGGAAACTCATGGAGTGTTTGTTTTGTATATTAAATTCTTCTGGTGGGAAAGACCGGGCCAAGGAGGTGCTTCAGATGAAGTATTGAATTTTTGGGTTGGACGCTTTCTGTGGTTGTTCGTTGGAGAATGTGTGTTTGAGCAGCTCTCGATGGGTGGCATTCAATAAAATTTCCGGCTGGTTGAAGATGGGTAGAATGGATCTGGCATGACCCGGCGGGGAACGTCGTAGGAGAGGTTTAATTTTAAAATGAAGCACTAAGAAATTGCTCCGTTTGAAATGAAGTCGTTCTAGAAGAGCGAGCTGTAGGGACAAAGGTATGCCACTGTGGTTGGTTTTTCGGCACGGGAATGTTTTGAGACCATTCGGACCTAGAATGTGTGAGATGAATTTAATTTTAGAGTGATGCTTGGCAAATGGGGAAAATGAGTCAATGGGTCCTCGTGAGAGGCATGAGCAAAAAGTTGAGGAAGGACGGAGGGAAAGAAGTCGGTTAGTCGTTTGATTAGATCAAATATCTGAAATTAATAATCGAATGTCCTCGGAATGACTGTTATTAGTGCCAACAAACGTTGATGCGTTTGATGTAAACATTTAATTGCAGACAAATTTAATTTGTTCAGCGTGGTTGGGTGAACTTTTGTTATATCATAGAGGCAAACATTTCATGGGATGTGCTGGTGGGAATCAACAAACATCAAAGTGACTTCCGTTATATTTCTATATGGATAGTTTATAACTCATTGACAACATTAGCATTAGCATTGACGTTTACACACCTCGTGGATGGACCTACGATAAGAAATAATTCGTTGAAGAGATTCTTCACGCAATAACCTCCATGAAGACACTCCTCGATCGCTCACCTGGCCACGTCCATGCAACCGTTGAAAATAGGGAATATTTGCTCTCTACCGTAAGATGACACGGGAAACGCACGTAGCCTTCAGAAAGTGTCATAAGAAAAGGAAAATAGATTGTGGGAGACAAAAGTTAAACACAAGGCCTTGTTTGGTGTTCTACACCGTGTCCAATATGTTCTCATACACTTTTTCCTTGCATTGGTGTCGTGCAACTAAAGGGCGAACACGAAATTATTGCGACACCGAAAATGTCATGCCAATTTTCTTATAATGTTTAGAATCAAACCAAAATTTTAGGGTAGTTTTATACATATATTTACTTCAAAAATCCAAAGTAAAGTTGATCGATGGAGCCTTGAGTGGAAAATTGAAAGCATGCCTTCCATCAAAGTCTTTACAGTGTCATCCGGTACCAGTTTCTCAGTTTTTTTTTCCATTTTCTTAACATGTCCTTCTCGTCTTCGACTGTCTTCTTGCTCTTCCGAAGTTCCCGCTTCATCATTGCCCAGTACTGCTCCACCGGGCGCAGCTCCGGACAGTTTGGCGGATTCATGTCCTTTGGAACAAAATGGACAGAATTGGCCTCATACCACTCCAGGACACTTTTAGAATAGTGGCATGATGCCAAATCTGGTCAAAATAGCGGAGTTTCGTCGTGCTGCTGCAAGAACGGCAAAAGGCGCTTCTCGAGGCACTCAGATTTGTAGATCTTTTACTGTGCCCTTTGTCACAAAAGGCTCACTCCTCAGTCCGCAAGAGCAGATGGCCTGCCAAATGAGATATTTGAGAGGCGAATTTCGACATTTTCTTCTTCTTAAATTTGTCGTCCACATAGAACTTGCTCTTGCCGGTGAAAAACTCCAACCCCGGAATTTGCTTAAAATCGGCTGTTATATACGTTTCGTCGTCCATCACACAGCAGCCATATTTTGTCAGCATCTTCTCGTAGAGCGTCCGTGCCCGAGTTTTAGCCGTCGATTGTTGTCGCTCATCGCGGTTTGGGAGGTTCTGTACCTTGTATGTATGTAGTCCAGCTCTCTTCTTTGCATTCTGGACGTAGCTCTGCGACATGCCGATCTTTTTAGCAAAATCACGATTTGAGACGTTGGGATTTGCTTTAATCATCCGCTTCACCTTTCCCTCCGTCTTTTTGTTCTCCGGTCCCGGTTTTCTTCCAGCTCCTTTGCCGTGGTCCAACGTCAACCGCTCCTGGAACCGCTTCAACACTCTGGAGACGGTTGAATGGTGAATGTTCAACATTTTTCCCAACTGCCGGTGCGACAGATCAGGAAATTCCAGGTGTTTGGAAAGAATTTGTTCTCTCGACTCGCGTTGGTTCACCTCCATTTTCGTTGAATCGAAAAACACGACTTCGAGTTTGACAGCATGTAAACAATACACATCAATGAGAAAGTGTGCAAAATTTGGTTGATTTTTACCCAATGGTAAAAAAGTTATGCCCTGTTGAATGTGTCGCAATAATTTCGTGTTCGCCCTTTACACAACATGCTTCACGTATGTGTTGGTGTAGTTTTGCACTATGTTTATACAAACGCTTTTAGGTTATGTCCGATTCTTTTCATTCGGTGTTTATCTGTTACCAGCGATGAAGGAGTTTCGTGCTGTGGTGATAAAAAAGTTTTTGAAAGGTGAGCGCCCGGGCGCTATTTTCAGAAATTTGAAAACCTCCTGGAGTAAAGCGGGATTTTGTGTACCGAACCATCCAAAGGTACCGTAACACCTGCTCGTTGGATGACCGGAAGAGATCCGGTCGTACTCGTACGATGCGGACTGCACGAGTTGTTAAGGTTTCACGGAGTTTAGGAACCTTCCAAGCAGAAACGACTCGAAAGAGCAAGTTTGCTTTTGTCGCGGCACGGTGGGGAAGAATTTATTATTTCCGACGAAAAGTTTTTCGTCTTAACAATCCCACAATGTCCAAAACTACAGATTGTGTGCTCTCTCTCCGAGAACTGTTCCAGAGAGTGATATGAATATTCCACGGTTCCAAAGTGCTGCGTAAGTGATGGTTTAGTGAGGAATTTGCAAGCGAGGCAAATTACCACTGCTTTTCATCGAAAAAGGCGTTAAAGTGAATGCCGTGTATTATAAAACGGATGTTTTGGAGAAAATTGTCAACCCATATGTACAAGAGGTGTTTGGAGATGATCACTATGTGTTTCAGCAGGACGGAGTACCATCGCATTCTGCAAATCTCGTTCAGGGCTGGTGCCGAGAAAATTTGACCGACTTTTTGGACAAGAATGAATGGCCTCCCAGTTCACCAGATCTGAATCGCTTGCATTATTTCGTATGGTATTACACGCTGGCAAAGGTAAATGACCACAGGGCGTCTAATATGAACCAATTCAAAACCGTAATCAAACTAATTTGGGACGAAATGCCGATGGAAGTCGTGCTGTGACGGCTATTCCAAAACATATGCTGTAGTTGATCAGCATTATATTGCAATATAATGGGTATTTAGTTATCAATGAAATCTGGATTATCGATTTGAAATAAATAGAGTTTTATTTTTTATGAGAATATATTGGACACGGTATGGATCAAAAGTTTGCTAAAAAATAGTCGTTGGGAGCATCTTGTCGAATAAAGTGTAGTGATGCTTTATCGACTCTTCAATTTTTATTTATACGTCTAGGACTTAAGATTTATATTATAGTCCTTGCCCCCCCATCAAATTTTCATAGTAAATTATGGTTGGAAATGTTCCAAAAAAAAGAACCATTCCTAAAAAGTTCCATTACTTTTGAACAGCAGCTTGCCCTAGTTGAGTCGATGTTGTCAGCGGGCCTCTATAAGGTGAATGATCTTCTGAAAGCAAACGGTAAGCTACTTGACTTGGTATTCGTAAGTGATCTATGTATCATAGATCTCTTCGAGGCTCCATCATCTCTTCTAAAAACTGACGCTCATCATTAACCATTCGTTTTAACTGTGGACGCCCGTTCTCGCGAGGATGAGTCTATTAGGCAACACGCCGCATTATGACCTGGACTTCAGTCGCTGTGATTACCAAGCCATAAATGCAGTGATCACCTCCAAGGATAGAAACCAGCTACTGAACAACGCTTCTATCGATGCCTCTGTTACCATTTCCATCAAATCATCCGAGATACTGTTCCTGAAAAACCTCGTAGGCCAGTTTAGCCAACCTTGGTGAACGCCACAACTCCGAAATTTTCGTAACCGCTTACGAAAGATCAGGCAACGGTTCTTCCGCCACAGGTATTTTACGAGCACTAGAGAGTTTGCCGAAGAGAAGTACACTCATCGGCAACAGATTCGTTTTTGTGAGTATATCGACAGTATCCTAGCAAATTTCAGACAACATCCTTCTTCCTTCTGGACCTACATCAACAATCAAAAGAGTTCTGCCGGCGTTCCCGTTGATGTTTCATTACTTACCTTACCAATCTGACTAAGGCCGGCGTGGCCTCTGCTGTACACAGAAGTTGTCTCCATTCTATTCGGTCCATGGCTGTCACTCGCCAGCCTCGATGTCTGCGGAGGGTCCGCAGGTCGCCTTCTACTTGTTCGATCCACCTTGCTCGTTGCGCGCCTCTTCATCTTGTCGGTTCGTTTTCGAAAACCATTTTCACAGGGCTGTCAGGGCAGGGAGGTTCTCCCAGCAACTGGTGCTACACAAGTGCACTACACCGTAGATGATACGCAGCACCTTCCGTTCAAAGACTCCAAGGGCGCGTTGGTCCTCTATAGCAATTTCCATGTTTCGAGGCCGTAGAGAACTACCGGTCTAATAAATGTCTTGTAGATGGTCAACTTTGTGGTTCGGCGAACTTTCGATGTTAGCGTCCTTCGGAGTCCAAAGTAGGAACCATTGCCAGTCATAAATAAAAGGACGCATATTTCTCTGCTGGTGTCGTTATCGGCGGTCACCAATGAGCCCAGATACACGAATTCGTCTTCTACCTCGATTTCATCACCGTCGATCTGAACTCGTGCTAGGAGGCTAACATTGTCTTCTCGTGAGCCTCTTCCCTTCATGTATTTTGTTTTCGACGCATTAATCACAAGCTCAATCCTACCAGCTTCAGCCTTAAGTCTGATGTACGTTTCCGCCATCGTCTCAAAGTCACGTGCTACGATATCAACGTCGTCGGCAAAGCCAAATAGTTGGACAGACTTCCTGAAGATCGTGCCACTCGTGTCTATCCCAGTTCATCGAATCACACCCTCCAGTGCAATGTTAAACAACAAACACGACAATCCATCACCTTGCCGTAACCCTCTCCGAGATTCGAAGGGACTCGAGAGCGTCCCTGATACTCGGACGACACACATCACTCGATTCATCGTTGCTTTGATCAGCCGCGTCAGTTTTTCCGGAAATCCATATCCGTGCATGATTTGCCATAACTGGTCTCGATCGATTGTATCAAACGCTGATTTGAAATCGATGAAAAGATGATGTTGTGGCACGATGTATTCGCGACATTTCTGCAGCACTTGCCGAATCGTGAAAATCAGGTCCGTCGTAGCGCGGAAACCCATGAGTCCCGCTTAGTATTACCCCACAAACTCCTTTGCGTGATCGCGCGATCCATTGATCGCGCGTGATTGCAGCAATCCAACGTGTCACCCTTTTTATAGATGGGACACACTATTCCCTTCATCCAATCTTCCGGTAAACATTCCTCCTCCCAAATCTTGGTAATTACCCAGTGCAGTGCTCTGGCCAGTGCTTCACCACCGTATTTCTTTATAGCTCGCTTGGGAGTTGGTCAACACCAGCGGCTTTGTTGTTTTTCAACCGATCAATTTCCTCTTCAACTTCCTGAAGAGATAGGGTCAGAGGTCCTGTCAGCTTCTGCGCGTGTTCCTAGATTTATTACGCAAGCCACTTTCGTTCGCTGTAACATTACCGTTCAGGTGCTCGTCGAAGTACTGCTTCACCTTTCAATCACCTCACACTCCCAAGTAACTTACCTAAAACATCTTTTAGAATGATTTATAATTCTTTTGTATTATAAATGCATTATAAAACGTATTGCCTGAAACACGCCGAGTTTGGAGCGGTTTGTAACTCTCGAATTCTATATCACTCTGACAAGCGGTCGAGCTAAAAATACTCTTTTTCCACTGTTCCAAGTGCTTACTACTTCATTATTGTTCTTAAAAACATGTTTCACATACATTTATAATACATAAACAGGACAAGATTTTATGGGCAGTTCTATATGCCGTTGAAATTACATTACGTCAACCTTGTTTTGCAAAACGTGTTCTTTTTTCTCCTTACGATGAACATTGTGGTTTCACCGCCAACAGGAAGCATATCATCACATACTCAGAGTTCACTTTTTCAAACAAACCGAGCTGGCTTAGCAAAAGAAGCCACAAACCTATCACGCCAAGGACCGAGTGCTGAAATCCCACTTGGCGATATTATATTTTTGTATGAGGAATTTTTTTTCCATTTTTATGTTTTATAAAAGGCTTCACTCTTTGCGCTTTTTGCGTCATATAAAGTATGAAATGAAGTATTATATACCTAAATTTATAACCTATTTTTGTCGTTTAACAGTACTTTAAACTTGATTAGTACAAGCTGTGTTGCTTGGGTCTCCTGTGAGGGGTGTGGAAGTAGTTCGCCTCCCCGCGGTGCACCCTGGAAACGTTTGGCTCCCCTTAACGGCTAAACGAACTACGGAGGGAGCGTCATTGGGCGCATTGGGGTGGATGTCAGTAAAACCCCAATTATGGCAACTGGCTGTGAAAGGAAAACGAGCGGAACCGTGCAATCGGGCTGGCAACTGTGTCGACCCCCTTAGTACTGCCGGGTGACACCGCGCAGGAAACGGCGGGGTTCCCTTCGGCACAGGCTGTCTCCGTCCCACTAAAACCGTGGCAGGCCTCCAGTACGTTCCATTCTCCACCGCCCGACCTCGCCAGTCGGGCGGGAGTAGACTCAGATGACCCTATACCTGTCTTACGCCGATCCGGCTCTGAACACGGTTCCCCATGAAGGGCCGTGTCAACCCTAACATGGCCTCCCTGCTTGCATAGACAACCATGGGATCAAGAGGCGACTACTCCACGTGGGTTTGGATAGCGGCTGGAGGGGACCCAACAGAATGGAGGAAATTAAAAACAATAATAACAAAAATGAAAAAGAAAAACCAAAAAAAAATAAGGAGCATTCAGAGGCAGAGGAGAGGACAAAAGAGAAAGCGAACCCGTTCGCTAAAGGCGGCCTAGCGAGATCCCCAACCAGGAAAATGGTGGGATCCGGCGTGTCCGACACCTGTGGAAGTGCCACGGCATCGGAAGCAGGTGCCGCCAGACCAGGCGTGGCCATGGATGGGCCAGGACTCATCCGGGCCATGGATAGGATGCGGGAAAGCATCCCCAAGGTCGAAGAAGTGTCCGAGCAGTTGGACGCGATTATTGACTTCACGTCATCGCGTTGCAACATCGCTAAGGACCTGAAGATGAGCCTCCTTAGGCTACGCCTCACAGTGCAGGCTGCCTGTAAGGAGAGAGAGGAGCTGGAGGCCAAGCTCCTAGCCGAGCAAAGCGCCAAGGAACTGGCGCGGCTAGTTGCTACAGAAAGGGCGAGGGAGATAGCCTCGAAGCAGACGCAGACGGAAGTGTCCGTCTCCGTCGGAGACTCCACCCCATCTAACATGGGAGCAGGGAGCTCAAGCGGGCTAGGCAGTCCCCGGGCGAAACGGCACCGGGCGCTTCTAGAAGCGCATCGTGTCGGATGCCCCTGTAGGCAAAAGAACCTACGCGAACGCGGCGGCGGGGTCAGAGGGTCCATCCTCGCGACCCGGTTAACGGGCCGCAAAGAGAGGCCCGGCGCTGAGCCCAGCGCTGAAGGCGCGAATCCCAGCTCGAGAGTTGTCTCAAGCGCCGAAGGGGCCCGAGCGGTAGGGCCCCCATACAACAACCGCAGGTAGCACGGAAGCTACCAGGAGAACGAGGAGGACCACGGCAATGAGGGCCAATGGAAAAAGGTCCAAAATAGAAAGAAAACAAAAAAGAAAAGGAAAAGCGACAGGTGGCCCGCAAGCGCAACCGCGGTGAGGCCCTCATCGTCAAGACCGACGCGTCTAAGTACTCGGAGGTCTTGAAAGCGATGCGCGGGGACGCTAATTTGGCGGGCCTGGGAGCCGACGTGCGGAGTATACGCCGTACCCGCACCGGCGAGATGCTCCTGGAGCTGAGGAAGTCTACCCAGTCGAAGGGTCCGGCTTACAGAGACCTGGCAAGAAAGGCCTTAGGTGAGGGTGTGGAGGTACGCGCCCTCGTCTCACGAGGTGACGATCCAGTGCAAAAACCTGGATGAGATCACCGAGGTAGACGAGATCTCCACTGCGCTTAAGGAGCAGTGCAAGGTTGAGGTTGCCACCGCAGACATACGACTGCGGAAGGGTCCACTGGGACCCAGGTTGCAACCATAAGGGTAGCGGCAGTCGACGCAGACGCGGCGTTGAAAGTGGCGAAGGTGAAGGTGGGATGGTCGATATGCCCACTTAGCCTACACCAGCCGCCGAAGGCATGCTTCAGATGCCTGAAAGCGGGCACATGTCCGCAGAATGCAAAGGCCCAGATAGAACAACATGTGCAGAAGGTGTGGCAGCACAAGCCACAAGGCGCGGGACTGCAAAAGTCCCCCAAATGCTTGATGTGTGCCGGGAAACCGGACGATAAGCACGTCATGGGGGGGCGAGGTGCCCGGCCGCCAAGGGTAAACCAACGAGCCAACCATGATGCGGGTCACACAACTAAACCTGAACCACTGTGAGGCCGCCCAGCAACTGTTGTGTCAGTCAGTTAGCGAGTCGGCATCGGATATCGCCATAGTTTCCGACCCATACCGTGTCCCAGCCGGCAACGGTAATTGGGTCACGGACAGAGTCCAATATGGCGGCATTATGGACGACGGGCAAGTACCCGGTTCAGGAGGTTGTGTCTTCCACTAATGAAGGCTTCGCGGTTGTAAAAGTGAATGGAGTGTTCTTCTGCAGCTGCTACGCACCGCCAAGATGGTCGATTGAACTGTTTTCAAACATGCTCGACCGTATGACAAGTGAGCTAACTGGCCTATACCCGTTGGTAATAGCAGGTGACTTCAACGCCTGGGCGACCGAGTGGGGAGCCGCCTTACCAACCCCAGGGGCCAGATTCTTCTGGAGGCCTTGGCTAGGCTCAACGTGGACCTAGCCAACGTGGGTACCAAGAGTACATACCACAGAAATGGAGCGGAATCGATAATCGACGTTACCTTCAGCAGTCCTGGGCTGCTCAATGACTGGAGGGTGGATGATGGCTACACCCATAGCGACCACTTGGCGGTTCGTTATTGTATCGTCCACAATACAAGGCAGCGTGCGGAAGGAGTAGCATCCACTCCATTCGCCCGCAGATGGAGGACGTCCTACTTTGATGTAGAGACTTTTAAAGAGGCGCTTGAGAGGGAACGGATTTTACGCGAAACCAGGAACCTTGCGGCGAACGACTTGTGATGGCACTTACACGAGCGTGCGATGCGACCATGCCGAGGAAGTCAAACCGAGGAATGGAAGATCGCCGGTGTATTGGTGGACAGAGTCGATTGCCGACCTCCGAAGAACTTGCCTCCACGCTAGACGGAGGATGCAAAGAGCGCGGTCAGACGCCGATAGAATCGAGCGCAGAGAGGTGCTTGTCGCCGCGAAGGCCGCTCTAAAGAGGGAGATAAAGGCCAGCAAGCGAGCCTGCTTCGAGGGCCTGTGTCAGAGGGCCAATGCGAACCCGTGGGGTGACGCCTATCGGGTAGTAATGGCCAAAACCAGGGATCGGCGGCTCCAACCGAGCGTTCATCAGAGCTGCTGCAGGTGATCGTTGGGGACTCTTTCCGAGCCACGACCCGAGTCCATGGCCCCCGCCGCCGTAGATTTGTCCCATGACCAGCGTTCCAGTATCCCAGACCTTAACGCTGTCATAGCGACGGAAGGGTGGACGGCCCCGCCGAACACCCGTGACCACGTGGGCATTGATAACGGCACAACGGGGGCCGGCGACGAGGCGACGGTGACGAATGACGAACTCATTGCGATAGCAAAGTCGCTAAAGGTGAACAAAGCGCCGGGACCTGATGGTATCCCGAACCTGGCCATCAAGACGGCTATCTTGCTGGATCCCGGAATGTTCAGGGTGGTGATGCAAAAGTGTCTGGACGAGGGCGTCTTCCCGGACGCCTGGAAAATTCAGAACCTTGTATTGCTACCAAAGACAGGGAAGCCACCAGGAGATCCATCGGCATATAGACCTATATGTCTGTTGGATACAGCGGGTAAGGTGCTCGAGAGGGTAATCCTCAACAGACTGGCAACGTACACGGAGGGTACAGGCGGTCTGTCGGACAACCAGTTTGGCTTCCGCAAAGGAAGTCGACGGTGGATGCCATCCTGTCCGTCACCAAGACGGCTGAGGTGGCAATCCAGCGCAAGAGGCGAGGAGTACGCTACTGTGCAGTGGTCACCCTCGACGTGAGAAACGCCTTCAACAGCGCCAGTTGGGTGGCTATTGCCGACTCGCTCCAGCGCCTACAGGTTCCTGGGTACCTGTACAAGATTCTGGGAAACTACTTCCAGAATCGCGTACTGGTGTACAACACGGAGGAGGGTCAGAAACGTGTACATATCACCGCAGGCGTCCCACAAGGTTCGATCCTGGGTCCGGTGCTATGGAACACGATGTACGACGAAGTGTTACGGCTCGAGTTCCCGAGCGGGGTGAAGATAGTCGGGTTCGCGGACGACATCACCCTGGAAATATGTGGTGAATCCATCGAGGAGGTGGAGCTGACGGCCTCACACTCCATCGGCATTGTGGAGAGATGGATGCGCTCCAAAAAGCTGGAGCTAGCTCACCATAAGACTGAGGTCACGGTTGTCAACAACCGAAAATCGAACAATACGCTACGATTAGTGCGAGCAACTGCACTATTGAATCGAAGAGGTCTTTGAGGTATCTTGGGGTCATGATCGACGATAAGCTGTCCTTTACCAGCCACGTCGATTACGCTTACAAGAAAGCCTCCGTGGCTATCTCGGCATTATCCCGCATGATGTCGAATAGCTCGGCGGTGCAAGGGAGTAAGCGTAAACTCCTGGCCAGTGTCGCCCTGTCCATGCTCAGGTACGGCGGGCCGGCATGGATCACCGCCTTGAACATGAAGTGCTACCTAGGTAAGCTAGAGAGTACACACAGGCTAATGTGCCTAAGAGTGGTTAGTGCATACCGAACGGTATCACGCGACGCGGTCTGTGTCCTAGCGGGGATGATGCCGATAGGCATCGTCATAAAGAGGATGCAGAGTGCTTCGAGCAACGTGGAACAAGAGGTATCCGAAAGACCACTAGAGCCGCATCAATGGTTAAGTGGCAGAGGGAATGGAATAACTCCACCAAGGTCGGTGGACCCACCGACTAATCCCGGAATTATCCGGGTGGGTCGGTAGGCGACACGGGAGGTTAACTTCCACTTAACGCAGATTCTGTCAGGCCATGGGTGCTTTAGACAATATCTGCACAAATATGGGCATGCACAGTCCTCCGCATGTACCGAGTGCGCGGGAGCAGAGGAAACCGCGGAACATGTACTCTTCACATGTCCTCGCTTCGACGGCGCGAGATCCGGCATGATGGCCGTAAGCGGTCACGACACGACTCCGGATAATTTGGTCCCGAGGATGTGCCAGGACCGGGACATCTGGGACGCGGTATGCGTAGCAGCATCCCAGATTGTCCTCGATCTCCAATCGAAATGGCGAAACGACCAAAGGCAGGTCGAAAGGGCGACCTAACTACTGAAGACCTAAGTAGTTAGACATAGTGGGTGCTTAATTAGCACAAAAGCCCCCTCCCCAGTAATACCGAAGGTGGTTCCGGGGAGGAGAAAGGCTAAGGCACGGGTGGGTTTTTAGTGGGTCGAGGAGTTGGCACCCTCATCCCCACACCCTGAGTTCTTCAGGTGTCTGGTTGCAGATTTTCCATCCCGTCTAAAAAAAAAAAAAAAAAAAAACACATTTGAATAGATCATTGCACGATGGCGTCATCAATGCAGTTTTGACAGTTCAGGGAGCTTGTTTGCCCGGACTTGAGGAATATTTTCGGTAAGATCGGTTTGAGATATTAAGCTCCAAATTTATTACGATTGAAGTAAAATACCCGGAAAACAGAACACTTGTGCTTACTTTTACATCATTTCCTGAAACTAATC
>JASCZW010015605.1:0-20202 GCA_034211315.2 Aedes japonicus
TTCGATAGGTCACAACTCCGGGCAGTTAGGTGGATTCGCCTCTTTCGATACAACATGGACTCCATTCGCTTTATACCATTCCAAAACATCTTTGGCGTAGTGACAAGATGCCAAATCAGGCCAAAACAGCGATGAAGCGTCATGGCAACGGAGGTTACCATAACCATTTCTTCCAATCGCTTCTATGGACATTCTGCACGGTATATTCGTTTTTCGGTAGTGATGAAGCTTTGGCTTGTTCAACCACAGCTGCATATTGCCTGCCAAATCAAATATTTTTTGGGAAACTTGGCCTTTTTCTTCATCCTGAAATTCTCCTCTACGCCGATCCGTTGCATGGTAGTACAATAAGACATTCCGGGAAGCTGTTTAAAGTCTTCCAGCACGTAAGTTTCATCGTCCATTATCACGCAGGAAAACTTTGTCAAATATTCGCGATACAACTTGCGAGTCCGGGTTTTAGCCGTCACATTCTGTTTATCATTACGGTTCGGTACAGTTTTCACCTTGAACGACTTCATACCTTTCCGGTGCTTGGAAGTATGCACGAAAGTTGGGGAAATTTTTATTTTTCAAGCCACAGTACGTACCAAAAGATCGGCTCTCTTCTGCAATATAAGTTTCACATTCGCTCCCTTCTGGTGTTTCCTGAGATCCGTTTTTGTTCCGCTCCTAGCCTTCATGGCTGTTGTCAAACGTGTATCGAAAGATTTAAGAACTTTATGGACAGTGATTACCGGTAAAACAAGCTTTTTGCAAGTTTTCTTACTGACAGATCCGGATTTTCATTGCAACCGCACACAATTGCTTTTCGCACTTGCTTTTCTTTCTACGCCATCTTCGATCTTCTTTCGAGTATCACCAAAAATTGAGTTTACACATTGAACAGACTAACGTTCATCAGTCTGTGAAATATTTCACGCATTGATGAAGTATTTCCCGAGATATACGTATTTAGAGGTGGCTTGATTTTGTCGCGAATAAGCCATATTATCTCAAAGAGAACATCTGCCCCACTTGCTCTTCAAATTGGATGGGAAACTTACAATGTAGCTTAAATAAAGCATTTATAACTTTTTTTATTGTGATTGCACAGGTCAAATTAGAACTATGCTTGATACAGCTACACAATAATATGTTAAAATATCCCTTACAAAAATTGTACTCAAAAGCCCTATTATCGAATTGCAAGAACATGTTGTTAAAAAACTGGCTACTGAACTGGCATACGGGCACACAATACCAAAGGCAAAGTATACGGGTAAGCTTCACAAGAATATTGCTCTTCCCGAGATAGGCCGGTTAGCCACTTCCGATGGTTGACAACCGAGAATAGACTTTGTCGGATCTGGGTCTATAAGTATGGGTCCAATATGCTGTTATTATGGACGACAGGCAAGTTCCCGTTTCAGGAGGAGTGTTATATGTCGCCAAGATGGTCGATTGACCGGTTTTCACAAATGGTTAATGGCAACAGAGCTAACTGGCCGAAACTCGTTGGTTGTAGCGGGTGACTTCAACACATGGGCGCTAAAGTGGAGGAGTCGCCTTACTAACCTCATGGCCAGATCCTGCTTGAGGGATCCCAAAGGTGTGGCAGATTCAACCGAGCAATCACCGGAGCTACTACAGGTGGTCATTAGGGGACTCTTTGCCGTAGAATTGTACCATGGCCATCGTTCTAGTATCCCAGACCATAACACTGTCCTGGTGGTGGAAGGATGGTCGGCAACGCCAAGCATCCGCAATTACGTGGGCAATGATAACGGCACCGCGGATGAAGTGGATAGAACTGATCGGCCGAAACAACCAGTTTGGCTTACGTCAGGGGAAGTGAATGATGGATGTCATCATGTTCCTCACCAAGACGAGTACTTTTATAGTATTCTGTGAACGAAAATTGAGGAAACCACAAAACATGGGCTCTTCGCGTGCCCTCGCTTCAATGACTCGAGAAACGGCTTGATAGGCACGAGCGGTCGGGATACGACCCCGGACAACCTGGTCCAATTTCGAAATTTCAAATTCTTGGAATTCAAAATCACGTCAGACATCGATGTTCAGTCTTAATAAGTGGTTCGTGAACCAAATCTAACCATATTTTAGGGACTTTTTTCAGTATTCCCCTCTTTTTCAGAAACCGGAAGGCTCTATCTTGGATTCTTAAATAGCACCGGACATTGATTTTCATCCTATATACGCCTTTCCCTAAACATTAATATTCATATTGTAGAGTATTTGACAGTATTTTTATCTTCTATGAAACAGGAGCTACCCTCTTGGATTCTAAAAATGCGTCCAAATGCATCCATATTGCAGGGTATTTGGCAGTATTTCTCACCTTTTCGCAACAAAAGCCGCCATCTTGAATTCCAAATAGCGTCAGACATCGATTTTCAGTCCGTATTGGTCTTTCTTGATTCAAAAATATACATATTGCAAAGTAATTATGCAACCGAAGGCGAGAACAGTAACCGAGCCTTCATCCCGGTGAGTGACATTGCTGTAACTGGTTACCACTACCTACTTTCAGACAGTGGTGCCACTTTGAAAAGTGTAAAATCATTCTATAGTACAAAGTTGAGCAGCACTACAAAATTGAAACTTTCTAATTTTAAACTCAAATTAACCACGGCTCGTTTCATGAGCATGAGCATGATTACCCGCCCAGGTTGCTACTTCGTTATTGCCAGATCAGCTGTTATTACACAGAGAACTAACAGATGATGCTTGGGACTAGCATACATCCTCAATATGTAAAAACTGGTGATCCGAAACTCCGGACATCCTTTGCCCTTCCACGAGAAATCACTGAGATGTTGAATGAAATGCTTGTGTTTGCAGCAGGATCCTCTTTGGCAAACGGTGTACTTTATTCAATTGACGTCGGCAGCGAATATGATATTCAACTATGTTCCCGGTTTATTCTCTGTACATAAATGCACATTAAAGTTAATCAAATTTTGGCAATGATTCAAACCAACTGTAAGGATACTGTTGGGGACACTCACAAGTGTGGGTGGTTTCTTTGTTTGGGATACAAGTTTGAAAACCAATTTAAACCACCAGTAAGGATGCTGTTGGGGCCACTCACAAGAATGAATGGTTTATATCAATAAATTATAAAACTGTGTTAAAATATCGAGTTAGAGCACCGATATAACAGTCGGGATGCTGTTGGGGACTCACAAGTGTGGGTGGTTTATTTCAGTGGAATACAAGAGTGCGTTGAAACATCGAATTTGACGACGCTAATCAATCAAATACTCCCTTCCCCGTTATGAAAAAGTCAAGATTCCATAGTACATAGCCGTCCAGCTAAACTATTTAAAAAAAAATTAAATTTTTCAGGGATGGTTTGTGGAACATTTCCAAACATATTCACCATGAACGATTTCATCTTTTTTTTATTTTTGAAGATCGACACACTTTACTGATAGAAATGAACGACAAATAAGCGTTTACAATTGCCAAATCAATGCAGAAATAGAAAATCCGCCACAATTTCTTTCTTTTTCTGCCGACTCATTCGTTATGTGTACTCCAGGACAACTTTTGGACATTTGATAGTTTTTTTATACAATCATGTTGCCTTCTTTCACTAGTAACTTTCTTGGCTCTTGGGTGAATTGCTGTAGTCGATAAGGTTACCTTTTCTTGAAGCATGCCACATTACAAAGGCAACGTTTTTCTTCAAACGCCACTTGTATTCACCTCTCAGGAGTCGCTTATGTTCTTTCGGACGTGCCTTACTTTTGTAGTTTTTCAGTACAATTGGTATATCCAATCTATGACTGATTACTGTTGTCGTAGTGTAATCCTAGTATTGTACTATACTGTGTGAGGTGAAAAAAAACTGTCAAAAGTGACTTGGCCTTGACATCCTTCTTCAACTAGTTTTTGCGTTAGATGCTTTATTACATGGGCGCCAAGCCAATATTTGGAACGTTATCATCACGTTTGCAAGTGTAAATATCAAACTGAAAAACATAGCCCGTTCCACTGGCAGTTCTTTGAATCTCTTACACGGCATAATTGTAGCAATCTCGTCCAGTACAAATCAACACTTGGAAGAGATTTTAGTCCCGATACAACGATAATCCCTAAATAAGCTTTGATTTAGGCTTCCGCAATCGATTTTCAGACAGTTTCGGATCTGTTTCAAGATCATCCTCAGACACATCGATATTCTCAGGCAGTTCATAAAACTTCTCCAGCGCCCGTTAAATTCCATCGTCCGATTCTGCACTCTACATATCCAGTACAGTTTTGACTAAAATGTAAAACAGCAGGCCGCCTCTAGGTATAGGCCGTCTCTAGGCCAACACAATCCAAACAAGTTTCATGCAAATTCAAGAAAGTTGTGTGAATTTTGCTGGCTTGAAGGCCGCTTGCGCCAACTATTTTCATCTCTTTAGCTTGGATAAAACTTGTGTCAGCTCCCCTTGAACGCTTGTGCACTGCTAAAATAATTTAAAAACTTTTTACCAAACCTCTAAATAATACCATAGACTAACTCTAAGACCAGTAGGTCCCGAACAAATACAATTTTTTTCTTGGCTCAGTCAGTACGAGCACATTGGTCCCAAGCTCAATAATACGCCCCTATTAATGAACTCACACGAACACACTCTCAAATATTCTGTCAAAATAACACAGCAACTCCAAACAAAGGCGCAAATATGTACAGCAAGGTGCTGGCTTCAAGGTGTACTTTGGACCAAGGGGTTCTACAACAGCATTCCAATTTCAAATCACTAGTTGCATATTGATTGGGGAAAGTCCATTAATTATGTCACGCAAAAAGGGGGTAGGGGGTGTTTGGGAAAATGTGACGATACATACAAAAAAAATTGAAGGTCCATACAAAAAATGTGGGGGGGGGGGGGGGTATAAAAAGTCATTTTTTGCGTGACGTAATTAGTGGACGTTCCCTTGTTGATAATACTGTTTTTATTCCATCTCAAAAGACGCAATATGCACGGAAAATAATATATATCTAAAATTAATAGATTCAATGAATACTTTTCATGCATTTCCGTGATTTAAAAGGAAAATAGCAGGGGCTCTGTGTCGCTGGCAACCCCATATAGATGCACCATAGATTACAGGATTTTGACAATTTAGGAAATCTGAAAACTTTAATCGACAAAGATTTTTCATTGGGGCCTAACTGAGAAACGTAAAAAATTGGTTATTCATGGAATTTGTCGACCTTGGGAACATGCCTTACGAACCACAGCAGATTCGAAAAACAAGAGTCCTATTCGATAGAATTGGAAGCTTACATGGGTTGATTTTATATTACGAGATATTTGCGGAAGAAGCCATTGTTTACGTTTGTCAGTTAGGCCATAATGAAAAATCTTTATGGAAATATGGCCCATCAAAACAAATCAATCAATGCCAAAGCACGACAGGAATGACAGAACAAATCAAGTAACTCTTTCACACTTGCTTCGTATCCTATAACGACGTGACGATGCGCACTTTTGAAGATGTTGAATGTTAGAAAGAACAGGTTGATGCATTCATCCTATCCATATATTCATCACATTTATACTGAAATCCATGTGAGATTAAAGCTGAACCATTAACGATTGAAATATTTCTTTTTCTCAACATTCATTTTCCTACAGTATGTTCCTTTACATTTTTGCAATATAAGATTTAAATTTCACCCTCGCGACAAAATTTTTGGACCAGTAACTTGATTCTTGCTATCAAGGTTTGGACAAGCTTCTCTCCTCTTGTTTCGTGAGCTTTTGTCCACTTTTACTTGAAGTTTTGAACCGATTTTGACTATTCTCCCATTTTTTGACAATCAGCCTTCAATATCACCCGAAAAAAAAATTCCTTCGTAGTGAAGACTTTACCAGGAATTTGTGAGATGTCTAGAAAAGGAAGAGACTCCTTGTGTAAAGGGTGTTCCGATCAAAATTTGGTCAAACAGTTATGTGTATGAGTCGATCAAAGTTTTTATTAATAAGTCAATTTTTTTTTCAAGTTCAGTTAATACAGAATACAGGAGAAATATTCAGCTAATCTTCCTTTATCACCAAAAGCGAATTGCCGGGTCTTTCGTTTAACACCTGCCATAAGATTTCGTACAGTCTCCTTGTCCACTTTTTTCGCCGCAGAACGCCGGTTTGCTTTGAACTGTTTCTCGCTCACAACAGCATTTTGAGTCTTCTTAAGGTTTCGATTAGGTGGAGTTCTGGCGTGTTGGGAGGGTTCTTCTTTGGGCACCACTTGAACGTTGTTGGCGACATATCACTCCATGGCCTTTTTTCCGTAATGGCAAGATGCTAAATCCGGCCGAAATAGAACGGAACAATTGTGGTGCTTCAGGAACGTCAGTAGACGTTTTTGTAGGCACTTGCTCCGATAAATTTCCTGGTTGACGGTTCCGGTCGCAATGTAAATGTAGCTCTTCAAGTCACAGGTACAGATGGCCTGCCACACGAGATATTTCTTCGCGAACTTTGACAGTTTTACGTGCTTTAAAATATCTGCCACCTTTCCCCGTCCGGTCGGTCGGCTGTTTAACGTCTGCCATGACGTAAGCTTCATCTTCCTGTACCACGCAATTAAACTTCGTCAGCATCGTTGTGAACGACTTTCGCGATCGTGCTTTGGCCGACGTGATTTGTTTAGCTCGTTTTTTAGCTCTATCCACGGTTGAAGGCGCCACTCTCAGCTTCTTTGCGACATCTCAGACGGAGAGGTTTGGGTTCCGCTCGCAACAGCAAGCAGCTCTTTTTGTCGCCGCTGTGGCCTCCAGCTTTCGATTTCCTCCTGATTCAGCTTTTATGTCTGTCGACAAACGTTCACCAAACATTAACATTAATACGTTAGTAACAGTTGATTTTGCCACATTCAACAATTTCGCCAACTTGGCGTGAGAGTAGTTTGGATTTTCGCAATGCACGTGCAGAATTTTGATGCGTTGCTTCTCTTTCTTCGACGACATTATGATAATCGAAGTGCTAATCTCAAAATCAAAATAGAGCCATGATTCTAAACGCACACATCTTCAAAATGACGGGTGTGCGATTTTTTTTTAATTCACGGTGAAAGGAAATGCGTCAAGTTTAAGTGGGCCAAATTTTGATCGAAACACCCTTTATTATTCGTTTCTGTACTTTTTCATCGGTGTCGGCTCGCAGGGCCCACAACCAACCCTACTATCTCGCAGAAGGACCTTCGTAATGCTGCAGGTTAATAGTCTCGATCACCACCAGGACTTTTGGCAATTTAGAGCCCTTGTCACACCAACAAGACGGTACACAGATAAAAAGAAACATTGAATTTTCTGCGTTATCTAATACACATAAAGGGATGGCAGAAAATAATGGGATATTTCATGTAAATTTAAGCAAGAAAGCGCCTGAATCTAGCCTGTCGTATGAGAAATTCCAAAAATTGTTGTATAGCGCATGGAAGATTGCAAACAATTTCGTTGTTTACACCTCAAGCTGTAGAGCCTACACACAGGGATAATATAGTTTTTCAATATTCAAAAATTTATGATCTGTTTTCTGCCATAAAATCAACGTGTCATATCGGTCCTTGTTGATTTTTGCGAGTGAGTGATGTGCATAATATGTATTTAGCACTTTGCCTATCTACACTTACCAGTTGGTCGCAATGTAAAGAAACTTTAGAACAAACATTTGCTTAGAGACAACGTAGAAAAAATCCGAGCAAATAGTCACAACTGCTGTTGTTGCAGACAAAATGTGGTAAACTCTTTTGCAAACAATTACTTCTAACATTGCGATGATTCGGGGGAAAATTACCTCTATTCAATGGTAGGGATAGATACCTGGAGCGATTTAGTAGTTTCGCCAAACCGATCTTCAATGCCATAATTTGAAAAGACTGCACTACGTCATTTTGGCTAGTTTCCGAGCAATATTCTAATTAGCATTGGGTTTTGCTGGCGATTGCAATGACAAAGAGTGAAACAAATTATGCAAATTTCCTGTGTGCTTTGCGCTCAAGCAAGAAAACTATTCGTTGAACCAAGCTAGTTACTAGACGACCCCAAGGGTTGATGCTTGTTTGTAGCTGGCACGGTACTACAATGTGGTCTAGTTGCACGTGTTTCATTGCTGCAAACAAATTATGCGTGATGATTGAAAACCATGTTCTACCTGCGATTAGTTGAACGCCCTATGTTTTTACTTTGAAAACCAGTCGCATGGAAACACGTTTTAAGCAAGTTTGTTGTGAATATTTTCGCAATGATTGGAAGCAAGTTTCGGAAGGCAAGAAACAGTAGAGTAGTCCAGTACTAAGGCTTAAGCACCCATTTTCGTCACAACTAACAATCATTGATTTCGATATGAACAAAATCCTCATGCGTTTGGAGCGATAGTTATGATTGCGAGCCACGAAGCAATTTACACACATTTTATTTTACTCGCAATGAAGGAGCAGCAGTTCAATATATTCGCCATCATTCAAAAGTGACTTGCAATTAAGATAACTGATAAATTTCAACATTTTCTACAATACACATATTCCGTATTCTAATGAGACCCGTTCGGAAAAATACCATTAAAGTGCAGATTGAGCTTCGTATGGCGGAAAATAAACTCACCCAAATGATGCATATCTCCTGCCATAATGTGCGTAACGGAGTATATCCGGCTATCCAGATCTCATTTGAATAACTCGGTGTAGAAGAGAATAAAATCTAAAAACCCATCACGCACATAGTTTAATCCCAAGTGATTTCTCTTCCCCCGTCCCATCCAGTTCCCCAAAATGGAGCACGACTTTGGATACGACCTGGAGGAAGCAATCAAGAGGGAAGGACTGTCCCGAAGCGATCTGAAAGCATTACGAACGCCCCCCGTCGATGGTGCTCCTCTCGATATACCCGATAAGCTGTTGGCTTGTTTCCTCAGTGCATGCAACAAGGATGTAGCTGAAACGCGAAAGGTCATAAAAATTTACTACAGCGACCGAAGGGAAGCTCCTGAGCTGTTTGACAATCGAGATCCGATGAGTCCAAAAATTCAACAATGCTTCCAAAATCAGTAAGTGCAATTTATTAAGTACATCAGTTCGCATAAACTCAATATCCATTTCACACTTGCAGAGATTACTTCTTCCTACCGGAAACTCCTTCCGGATATGCCGTTATCTATCATCGCTTAAACAACCCAAAAGCATCCAATTACAACTTTGACGAAGCGGTTAAAACCTACTTCATGCTGCTGGAATCCTGTCTGTATCATCAGGGTCCTCGGCCGGGTCTGGTTTGCCTGTTCGATATGGACAATGTTGGCCTTTCGCATCTCTTGCGGGTCAAAATAAGCACGATTCGAAAGTTCTTCCACTACTTGCAAGAAGGGTTGCCGGCAAAACTAAAAGCCATACACGTCTTGAATGCTGTTTCGTTCTTCGATAAAGTCCTCTATCTCATCAAACCGTTCATGAGGGCAGAAATTTTAAACATGGTGAGTATATACTTTGCCAATCCCTGTATATCGAAGAAATCTAATTCATGTGAACTTTTTCAGCTGTTTCTCTACACGTCGAACGGTAGTTTGGAGAAATTCTATGACGAGTGGATTCCTCGCAGCTGTCTGCCTTCGGACTACGGAGGTGACTTGAAATCAGTGGCTGAATTGCACCAGGAGCATCTCAAAACATTTGATGCTCTGCGACCATACTTCCTTGCCGAAGAACGCCAACGGAAAGGCGAATCAAAGTTGATAGAGGAGGCCAGCGAAAAAATAAAGTCATTGGAAATAGATTAAAACTCTTCTTTATCTACTACACACATAGGGACTGTTCATAAAATACGTAAACCGACGAAAGAGGTTCTAAACTCCCACCGTCTCCGTAGACGATCTACTGTACAATTTGGTTTTAAATCGGCATGCCCCGTAAACACTTGCCAATCCCTCCGTTCAATGTAAACGTGTCCATGAACAGTTCCTTTAGATTTAAGCGAAAATATTGTTTAAGGGAACTGATAATCACTACAATTGCGGCTTGAATTGAGCAACTGCACTGCGTTGAAGAAGAGCTCAGAGCTTTAGGAAAACTAATTGTGATATTATGCAATCGTTCAAATGTTCATCTTTGGTAAACTTTCAAAGTTGTATTGTAAGCTGGGCTTGGGGATAAACCTTGTTAAGAATTTAAGTAGCTAACCACAATCGGCTTTATATGTTGCAATGACAATATATTGGTACAAATTTATCTACAACTTGTTTGCTTTACTCCATTTTGGGTTTATTAAATCTTCGAAATCTTCAACAAAACATCTACGATATCAATGGTTGCAATTGCTCCAAAGAAATTATATCCAAAATTTACTTAAAAATGGCGTGTACGAAAATTTGCAAACTAAACAATACACGCTATAGAAAATGTGCAAACTAAACAATACACGCTATAACTTATAAGTTCAGTGTACCCAAATAACCCATCGCGCGAAAAGTGCTCATACCTACTTATGGTAACATTACTATTTACCCTAATTTGAGTATTTTTCCCATTAAAATGTACTCAAATATGGGTAAAGTCAACTTTACCCATAAATGAGTATGTACACTTTTTTGCGATTATGGGTATACTGAGCGTGTAGAGGCATAACAACGCGAATAAAATTTCAATCATGATAATTATAGTCACTAAATTCATAGTCTGGCGGATACAACAACGGGAGCCAATTTGAACTGTCAGTTGGCGGAGCCAATCGAGCATATCTCGAGTAATTCATGTTAAGCGCCTAATAGCCATTTGTAAACAACGTTGATTTCTCACAAATTACGAGAATCCCACTATATCCTGCTACTCCATATGGTAGAACTAACATTCTTCTAACAAATGCTGCTTTCATTTCACGAGAGTGATTTAAGATTCAGGAGAAATCGACATTTAAAGTCATTGTTTACAAATGGCTTTTAGACCCTTAAAATGCATTACTCGAGATCTGCTCGATTGGCTCCGCCAACTGACAGTTAAAATTGGCTCCCGTTATATTATCCGCCAGACTATGAATATAGTGACTATAATGATAATGTGTTCATCGAATAGTTTTCTATCATCGTGCATCAAGTCATTTTAAATTAAATATTGTTTGGAATTTAGAATGTATTAGAAGCATTTTTAACTGATCTAGGTCGGTATCGTGTTCGAAAGAAATTTCTTTTTCTATCCCAAGCCCATGTTAAATTCCGTTTAATGAAACGGAAAAGTAGAGAACCGAAAATAAATTTCTGCAGCAGTATCCACCTGAAAAGAACGAAAAATAAAATTGAAATTTATAAGGTTTCCACGCAAACTAACAGGAGCTGTTACGTTCACTTTCGGAAAAATATTCCGCTCGATTATTCCGTAAGTGAAGTGAAGGACATTTCGTTCCATGCAGATCGATTGTCAACATTCCGCTTGGTAATACAGTAACCGTTAGCTAATTGGGCTAAGTGCACAGCCCAGTTAGCGGATGCTGCTCAGTAACTGGGCTGACATTTCAAATGTAAATAAATTTCGAGGGGGCTTTCGATCAGATTTCGGTTGGAATATTTCATTGCACAATACATAAATTAAATAACGTTTTTATGTCTTATGCGTTATTGCGATGTAGCTGCACATTGTGCAAAATGTTTGACTAAGATAGTATGGAATTACGACTCAATTCCGTACACTCAAAAAAATCGACTCGTTCTGTCCACGCGAAACGCACGTAATTTTCATCCACTGCCAAAACCAGTAATAATCACGTGGAATTCATGTAAAATTTACGTTATTTCCACGTAAATCTATATTCTCCGTGAAAATCACATAAATGTTACGTGATTTTTCACGTACAATTCACTGAAACATAATATTCACTTAATTTTACTGAAGAAGATTTGGTTACGTGTTTAGATGAAAATTACGTGGAAAAAACGAGTCGATTTTTTTTAGTGTAGAGTTTCGTAACTTTTCAATCCTTTGGGAAACGTATATGCCTTTTACATGCACCTTTCTGATTTTGAAAACAAAATGTCAAATGCGGATTTTTGAAGTTTCTTTGCTTTTTAACTGGGCTATAGACCAGTTAGCGAACGCCCAGTTAAAAAGCGGCCCAGTTAAACAGCACCCAGTTTGCGAACAGTTACTGTATTCAACAAAATTCCCTAACCTCTTTACTTTTTAGGTCGATACTGGGCTTCTTACAATGTACACCAAATGACTATAGACACTGTATATAGACCATACAACAATTGTCTTATGCAGCCAAACGACCTGTCAAAAAATACAGCCAAACGGACTGTCAACTTTTGATTCACTTTAAAGGAGCAAGTATTGTTTTGACCAAAGCCAATTATGAACAAATAAGGGATTTTCGACTTTCATATTCAGTAAATGTAAGTATTTTCGGTGTATTATTTATTGCCTTACATTATCTTTCTTTGGAAACCGCAAGAAACTCACAGAACTCAAGTTATTGCCCTCACAGCAAGTTATTGCCACAATTTTGCTCCAAATAATTCATTTTTTACACGGCACGTTTCATTATTCTTTTTACTGAATATCTTCAAACGGAATCAAAACAAACTACCAACATCGAAACCGATTCTTTTTTTTTAGCCTATTGCGCTGTTTACTTCAAGTTAGTACAAATACAAGTGGTGTCAGATCAATTGCTCAAATTTATGACATTTTTCAGGATTGGCAGATTGTATGATTTTGCCTTGTCCGGTCTCTATACACTGTTTATACAAATGACTGGTGTATGTCAAAAATATCATCACTCCGTGTCTTCTTCTATTTTCATGTTTGATTCATCAATACGTCTCACCTTACCTCGGTGTGTGGGCGCACGCGTGAGTTTTTATTACAAGGTTCAGGGAAATCCTTATGGACTAATCCAACACAGAGGCCTACACGTGGTCATCGTGCACTGTATCAGAGTGTGTTCAGAGTCGACCTTCAGAAAAGGCCGACTTTTGGTCCCACTAAAACCCAGAGCCTTGTTGCACCATCAGAAACCTCAAATCCCCCTTCCTTGGCCATTTAGCCACTATGGAGCCATTTTGTTCCTACTCATTGCGTGAGTCATTCATCTTCCACTTCCTGCGCCATTGAGCTCCCTTCCTCTACGCAATCGACACGAGTAGTCTAGCCTACCCCGACGGATGATTCCCCAAGAGTGGGAATTCTCCCAAAACCCGAACCGCGTTGAGCCATTAAGAGTAGTCCTCGACTGCGGATCTACAATACAACAACGGAGAGCTTCTCGACGTTGGAACAACACGCTACTCCATTCAACCACTTGCTACTTGATTATCCCGCCATTTTCGCCTTAGAGTCGATATGATTTGCGTGATGGCTCCGGTTATCGTATTCCACGCACTTCCGCCACGACATATTCTATAGACGACGTTAACTGAGCTGGTATCTGCCCCACTGATGGCAAGCATCTCGCTTCGCAATGATCTGAATCGTGGAAAGTCAAAGACCACGGCCTCTTGGACATCTGCGTACTTCGGACAGAACGGTGCCGCTGCGTGTCCAAATTGATGCATGAACTGCGTAAGATAGAAGTTTAACTCTCCATGCTTCCTCTTCATCTAGATCGACAAATTCGGCAGGTGCGTCCATCAATCATTCTTCCACTGTATCCCATTCTCGTTGTTGCCATTTAGCCATTCACTCCGCTCTCACCAGCTTCCGAACTCCTCTGACATTACTCCGCAGATAACACTCACTGCCCTCCGCGAGAGTAATGCTAATTGGGATCATTCCAGCAATTACGCATACTGCCTCCGATGAAATAGTTCTGTACGCACTCATGACTCACATGGTCATGAGCCTGAACGTACTTTTCAACTTCGTCCGCTTTCGCTTGGTTCCCAGTCCTGCGTTCCCAGGTTTATCAGTATCGATGATGATACACTAGCCAGTAGACGCTGCTTACTACTGCTAGGCCCGTAGCTATTCGACATGATTCTGGCTACCGCATTGATGATCTTCGCCATCTTCCCGCAGCCATAATCTACGTGACTATAGAAGTTTAGCCGGTCGTAGTCGTCACCCAGATACTTCAGCACCCGCTACGAGACTATGCCATGCCCTCCGATGACGACTCCTGCTCGTTGCATTGCTTTGCAGTTACTGACCATCAACACCTCCGTTTTGTGGTGGGCTATCGACAGCTTTGACCCCTGCATCTAATGTTCAATCATGCCGATTGCTTCGGTCGTCAGCATTTCCACTTCTTCCAGTGGTTCACTGACAATACAATATCGCCTGCAATGCCAATGATCACTACGCATTTGAGAAGCTTTAACGTCAGCACTCCGTTGTACATACCGTTCCAAAGTATTGGGCCAAGTGTGGAACCTTGCAGAACTCCTGCCGTGATGTTCACCGATTTCCACCCCACAGCGGTCCCGTAGATCAGCACCCTGTTCTAAAAGTAACTCTTCAGAATACTGCACAGGTAAAGGGCGATACGGTCAAAATTTGGTCAATATCAACTTGACGTATTTCTTTCAATTTTGCATTTAAAAAACCTGAACACCCCTCATTTTGAAGGTGTGTGTGTGTAGAATGTTGCTCCTATTTTGATTTTGGAATTCACTCTACAGTTGTCAAAATGCCGTCCAAGCAAGAAGAGCAACGTATCAAAATTTTGAACGCGCATCGCGAAAATCCGAGCTACTCGCACGCAAAGTTGGCAAAATCGCTAAAAGTTGCCAAATCAACCGTTACAAATGTAATTAAAGTGTTTGGGGAACGTTTGTCGACAGCCAGGAAGTCTGGATCGGGGGGAAATCGAAAACCGGAAGCCGCTGAGACGACAAAGAGAGTTGCCGGTAGTTTCAAGCGAAACCCTAGCCTATCTCTCCGAGATGCCGCAAATAAGCTGGGTGTATCGTCTACAACCGTGCATCGAGCCAAAAAACGAGCCGGACTATCGACTTACAAGAAGGTAGTGACTCCAAATCGCGATGATAAACAAAATACGACGGCCAAAGCGCGATCCCGGAGGCTGTACACGACGATGCTGACGAAGCTTGACTGCGTGGTAATGGACGACGAAACCTACGTCAAAGCCGACTATAAGCAGCTTCCGGGACAGGAGTTTTATACGGCAAAAGGAAGGGGAAAGGTAGCAGATATTTTCAAGCACACGAAACTGTCAAAGTTCGCAAAGAAATATCTGGTTTGGCAAGCCATCTGTACCTGTGGCTTGAAAAGCAGCATTTTCATAGCTTCCGGGACTGTCAACCAAGAAATTTACGTGAAAGAGTGTTTGAATAAACGTCTGCTGTCTTTCCTGAAGAAACACGGTTGTTCCGTACTGTTTTGGCCGGATTTGGCATCTTGCCATTACGGTAAAAAGGCCATGGAGTGGTACGCCGCCAACAACGTGCAGGTGGTTCCCAAGGACAAGAACCCTCCCAACACGCCAGAGCTCCGCCCAATTGAGAAATACTGGGCTATTGTCAAGCGGAATCTAAAGAAGACCAAAAAAAAACTACTAAGGACGGGCAGCAGTTCAAGGCAAACTGGCTTTCTGCGGCGAAGAAGGTGGACAAGGTGGCTGTACAAAATCTGATGGCAGGGGTCAAGCGTAAGGCCCGGCAATTCGGATTTGGAAAAGCGGAAGCCTAACTGAATATTTTTCCTGAATTTTATACTAATTGAACTTGAAAAAGAAATTTAATTTTTTAATTAAACGATTTCACCGCTTTACACGCGTTTTTCCTTGACCAAATTTTGACCGTATCACCCTTTAGTAGGGTAGGGCTCGATGGATCAGGATTCACCTTGATAAGTGATGTGATCATATATATATTATGCATTATAAAATTAAATGAACATTCACACATACATACACATGTATACATACACAAACATACACATACACTCAGTAGCAAAAAAAAAAGCCGAGCAAAACCCTGCCCCCAAAAACCACGTTGTCCAACCTCCTGTCTCCCCGCCAACCATCAATACTTCCAAATGAAAATCTGACAACCTAATAACTAATGTATAGACCCTATGCGATCAAAACCTCATGCCGACAAAACCTACAGACCCGAAGCTATCACAACACTTGTGAAAAAAACCATCCCTGGACACAGCAACCCCAAAAATCCGCACCCCTGTGAAGGACCCAGGTAGCACACTAAAAACCTCTCCACAGCCTACAAAAATACAGAAACCAATATGGACAAAACCCGAACTACCTCCACAAAGTTGACAGACCAACACGAGCACCCCCCCCCCCTCACCCGACACTGACCCCGCCGAAGCATCGGTGCAAAAAAAAAAAAACCGAGGTGAATTAATCTTATTAATACACATGATTTGTTACGCGTGAAATATCCCAAACAACTAGTGTAACCCACGAAGAACTTTGAAAATATGGCATTCAGTATGAATTGGTTTGTGAAAACTACGTATACAGTGTTATACAGTATTGTTAATAAAATTCACCTCGGCTTCCTCCCCGCACCGACACCTCAGCAAGGTCAGCATCGGGAGAAAAAGGGAAATGCCCATGCTGGTACGTCAACCCCGACGCAGCTGCAGTCCAAACCATCCTATGGAAACAGTTCAAATCCCGCCCACACAATCCTCTGTACCCCTACAAGCCCCGAAGAAACCTCCAATATGCCACCCAAACCCCTGACAGAAACACGGACCCTTGAAATCTTCATGCCCAAAAATGACTCCCCTCACACATGCCACGACAACCTCAAATCTATAAACCCTATCAACACGAAACCCTGATCACACCAGGTCCACACATTTTGCATAATGCTGTCAAACCTTCATCCAAAAACACTGACAATTGACAAAGTTACAGGAGGCTGAACATGGAGTCTTCCGCCAACAAAACCCCGCTCGGCCTCTTCCATGCCACCGAGTGTGCATACTCATACATATACATACATATCGAAACAAAAAATATTGGAATGGGACACAAAAGGAGAAAATGGAAAGAGCTCACCCGGGTTTCCAGAACATTCCATTGCTGTGGTTGTAACATCGAGCAACCAGAGCAGGTCCGCGTACCCTCCAGATAATATTCTGTTCTTAAGGAGATGGTCGACCATGAACGCTCCACGACCATTAACCAAACATCTCCGAGTGACGCGGGTGAACTCGAGCTCCTCCTGTCACCGCATGGCTGTATGTTCGGGGTACCGTCTGCACCGGGGACACTTTGTTTTTACACCAGTCGAAAGCCTCGTGTTGGACCGCAATCAACTCTTTAGTGACCGAATCATTATCAAGATGAAAAGTTCAACACTACACAATAATTTTCACTAGATATTTAATTTTCTCGAAAATTTGCAGATAAAACAAGCAGCGAAGCACAAACACGTCAGTCCCGGAGCGCGACCTACTTCGATCTATTTAAGATCGAAACTCTTATTCACAAAGAGAGAATTTTCTTCTGAAATAAATGGGTATCAAATTAATACCTACGTTTAGACTACAAATAAATAAGACGCATGTAAATCTCTGGCATAATATACATAAAGCTACACACCTAGATTTTTTTACAGAAATCTGTAAAGGTTCATCGGATTCTCAAAAGCTGAATGTTCGATAATCCGATTTTACGGATTTCGGTGAAATTTTACAGATATCTGTAAAAAAATTACCGGATTTCGGTAAAATTTTACCTATACCCGTAATATTGGATTACCGAACGTTCAGCTGTTGGAAATTCAGTAAAACTTTACAGATTTTTGTAAAATAATCTGAGTGTGTACGCTAGACGTTTGTGAAGACAATAATTTAAGCAGATGGGCTACCAGTAGAGATTCAACGAGGCGATAAACAAAAAAACCACCCGAATAAAAAAATACAAAACGATTACAATACAAAACCATAAAACTATAATTCTAGACAGTCAATAGGTCGAAAGTAACATTTGTAAACAACGGCATCTAGCGTATTTTTCTGGGATCTGCTTGCTCCAACAAAGAAAATAGAGCCAGAAACAGATACAGGGAGTTATTACCTTCCCGTCGGTCGTGGAAATAGATGTTAGCAACCTGGCATTTCCAGTAAATTTAAGTTTGAAGTTATTTTTTACAATTGTTACTTTCGACCTTTTGACGATTTTGCCTAGAATTGGTGTTGTTGTTGGACAATAAACCATACTGTTCATGTATCACTTCAAGTACACTCAAAAGATACGACGCGAGACGGGGCACAATACTTATTGTTCTTACAAAATGTATTTACAGTTTTAAGGCTTGTGATGTGATGTGTGATAAGAACCCACCATCAGTGCAAGGCTTACCTATGGCTGCAGGACTATTCTCAGCAGGTTGTTCTGAGAGAATAGCCTACGTGATGGCTTCTTGTAGCAGGGTCAGCCGATCTCAGTGAGGAGCTTCTGAAGACTACGGCCAGAAGGCCGCGTGTCTTCGCATGACAAGGGACTGGCGACTCCACAAACCCTTGTCCAGTCAACAAATCCTTCGACTGCCTTAGGCTACCCCCCTAGGGAATGCCCGTTATATAGTTGTTAAAGGAACAGTGTAAATTTTTAGCATAAATGATTTATAAAAAAAAGTTAAGACAAAAAGAAAATTTCACGGCTATACTGAACTTTAGATTCAATTAACACATTTATTTTTGTTTTTATTTGCACAAATAAATGTACTGGGCTATTGCATATTTCTACTGTTCCTAATAAAATAGTTGTGGGCAATAAAATTAGGAAGGATCTCACAAAAAAAAATATTACAATTCAAATAACTTACCATAAAAGCATATCAGTCAGATGCAACATAGAATCATAAAATCAAGGAATACTACTTTCCACTGCATGTTATTCATATAAGACTCATTTGCTTTTATAGATAGTTCCAATATGAATGAATCAAGAACTGAACTGCATATACTGCGCTGGTTTTTACAAGGTCTCACTTTTCTCATATAGAAGGACATCATGAAAGACCCAATTGCTATATATACAAATGTCAACTTGAATAATTTACATGGAATTTTACACTATAAAAATTAAATTACTTGCCTATGTAAAAAGCAGCTACAGTAAGTCAATGCACTTCTAACCATTCACTTACCGGAAACACAACCTACCTCCTGTTGCATTATTTAATCCTCGTTAATTGAAATTTAAAGTGATGGTAACAATCCTCCCAACCTCCCTTGCGTCCTTACACAATAAATGAAAAAGCAAGCAAATATCAAATAAAACTACAACCATTCAGTTGAGCTAAGGTATTGAATAAAGAGCTTTTAATTTATACTGTTAAATAGAACAGATATTGAAAAAAATCAAATAAATAATTTTGACGCATTTGTGACTATCACTCTATATTCAAGACATAAATTATACTGTTTGTTCATTTGTTTCAAGACATAAATATGTTTATGAGATATTGTCTTCAAAATAAGGTAGAAATAAATTATTTGTTGCTTTGCAAACCAGCTCTCCTCGATATCCTAGATGCCCAAGTCCTGCTGGACCCGCAGCTGCCGCCGTCAGCACTCGTCCACATCAACCCGGCCGTCGCCGACGTGTCGGATACCTTCTGGTAGTAACATGATATCTGTGTCTAATACACTCTTCTTGCACTGATTAATTTACAAACTAAGCCTGCATACCGAAAATCTAACTATAGATATTGACACTTAGTTGCAGGAGACCGAATCAATAAGAAAAATAAACTCGCTTATTACCTCTAACTTTACACGGTTGCTAAACAATACATACTATCTTCCCCACAATACCCGCGAACAACGACACTTTGGACCTGAGCTCGTTTGAGGAAGAATCACCAACACACAACAGCGCAATTGATTGTATACCGTTTTTAATGAATCGCGAGCACGGTGCGATCCCGCGACACGCGACACTCTTCTTACTTCAGCTCACCGGAATCAATTGCATACGCACACTAGTAATCCGCGACCGACGCAGCACAACGTGACGCGCGACGAGGTGCTACTGCCGCAGACGTCATGCTAGATAATACCGTAGTTGTAGTTGTCGCCGCTGATGCGATGCAAACTACTGCCAACACACACAACCACGTACCTCCCTATCTTTACGTTTTGATGTATCGCATCCAGGGTGGGCATATAAAAACAAAAATCCAATCCACCAAACTCACACCAACACCACTGTGCTTCTCCCAGAAAGTTTAAACGCGAGCTACAGACAGAGAGAGAAAGCTATTCAGCGCG
>JASCZW010015606.1:0-20131 GCA_034211315.2 Aedes japonicus
CATAAACCAGGCAGGCCGATAATTAAGAAATAAAAAAATAAAAAAATTAAATTAAAATCGAATTTCAAACGTTTTTCTGTCAGTGTAGATTTTGAATTATTTCACTGATCGCTTCAACGTTTCACTTATATGAGAGCTAAAACTCCCTAATGTCGTGGTTAAACATTTTTACATTCTTGTTACATTCAGTAAAATGGCGTCGAATCAAGTGGAAGTGCGCAAACGCATTTTATACAAACGGCAGCAAAATCCGAATTAATTCGTGTGCGATCTTGCCAAAAAACTAAAACTACCGAAAAGTAACGTGATTTGTTTTTGCGAATCATTTGACCAGCGCATGACTGTGGAGGGTTTAAAGTGGAGCAAATCGAAAAATATGCTCCCGACAAATGGACAAGAAGGTGGTAGCCATTATTGAGAAAAATCCCAATCTATCTGTGTGAAATGTGGTTCGCAAAGTTGGGAAATCAAAATCATACGTACAAAAAGTGAAGCAGAGGAAAGAACTGAATGCGTATGAAGTAAAAAAGGTACCTTATCGTGAGGACAAACAAAATTTCACTGCAAAAAGTCGTGCTAAGGAGCTTTCCACCAATTTTATGCAAACATTTTCTTGTACCACAATGGACGACGAAACATACATACTCGAAGATTTTAAACAGCTTCCGGGTCTTGCTTGTTATACCGCAATGAAAAGGAACGTTGCCGTTGCCGAGCATTTTCGGACAAAGAAGTTGTCTTCATTCTCGAAGAAGTATTTGATTTGACAGGCCATATGTAGTTTTGGTCGAAAATCTAAAAGTTTCGTCTCTATCGGAATTATCAATAGGGATGCGTACGAGAAAGAATGTCTGCAAAAGCGGTTGCTACCGTCTATCAGAAGCCACGACTCTCCAGCTCTGTTTTGGCATGAGTTGGCCTCTTTTTGCTATGCGAAATCCGTCATGTAATGGTACAAGAGGCCGATAACGTTTCAAAAACAGCCTATCCACCAAACTGTCAAGAACTTCGCCTAACAGAGAAGAACTGGGCTCTAGTTAAGCGGAAACTCTTCGAAACTAAGAAGAAAGGAAATGGTACCAATGGTTTCAAGAGAAGATGGAGAATCGTCACGGCGGCCGTATTTAAGGATACCGTACAGAACCTGATGGCGGGTGTACCACAGAAAGTTCAAGCATTTTACAAAAGAAGGATTAATATCTCAATCAATTGTTTCTAATGTAGATATTATTCTTATATTGTGAAATAAACAATTGGTTTTGCTGCATTATGTGTAATTTTTTTTGTGCTGTTATTTTGATGTCCGAGATTTATCGTGGACAGACTTTACTTTGCAAGAGTTTTCGCAATTAAACGCTTCAAAAATATCAATAATATCAAATATCTACAGAGGATTCTATGCACACTTCTTAGCTACATGTTTTGACACTTTCTTCTGGGATTTTTCAAACTGTTGAATGGTATCTGCTGCTATCTGAGACATGTTCTTAAGATGTATCGTCGTCAATGGCCAAAATTCTCTAATTGATCGAATTTGCGGGCAATTAGGTAGGTTCACTTCTTTTGGAAAGAATGAAACATTCTTGGTGGAATACCATTCTACCGTTGATTTCGCGTTATGGCAAGAGGCAAGATCTGGCCGGAAGGCAACAGGATCTTTTTGGCTTCGAACCATGGTTAGAAATAGTTTTTGTAATGACCGTTTGATGCATGTGGCCCCGGCAAGAATTTCTAATCGAATTTCACGTAGGTTTTGTCATCCATGATTAAAATTCGAATCCCCAGTAAGCATCGTATTGTACAACTTTCGCACTCAGGGCCTGATCGATGCTTCGTGTTTTTTACTCCATTTTGACTATTTCTGCTTCTTCTAGGTTCGAAAATGCAATACTTCGTCGTTGTTCAGCGGAAAGTCCTTGCATTGTGAAAGAACTGTTGGAACCGATTAAACCGCTACACAAATACTTAGAGATAAAGATCAACAACATGATGCAGCCATAAAAAAGAACTAGTTTTCAATCATTATGGAATTGCAGCGTTTTCTGACTACGTCCATACACCGTGATAAATTAATTCGGATACAATTTTTCATGCGCACGTGAAAGACACGCTGTGCGTATATTTTGTTTATATGTTTATAATATTTTTACGATCCAACAAATAGAATAACCCAATTCGCAATACTTACTAAATTTTCCTCAGTATGGTTTATAAATTAGAGCGCGTAACTCTAGCTGAAATGTTAAGAGAAGAGCACAACACAGCACAGTAATCCATCGTCCAATTTCAAATCATATGTATATATTCAACCCAGTATATATTCAATGCTAAATACATAGGGTAACGAAAAATATAACTTTTATATATTATGAACAAATAATTATGATTAATAAACTAAATGGCTGCTCCTCCAGTCATAGGTTTTATAAGGATGTTGTCCATCGGGAATGATAATATCTATATTGAAATCCAATTAAAAGACTCTGAAATATAGATCCTCGGGTTGGCTTATGATGACAAAATCTTTAATGGAACGTGATTAATAAATGAAGCAAGAGTAGAAAAAATATTAGAACATTTAGCGTAAAACAGTATTCATAAAATGATGAAATCCTCGTCTCAGCTTGATTATTATGAAGTATGAAATAAGCGCCCGCCTTCTATCTTTAAACTGTTAGCAAGAGAAAGTTCAAATGCCCTCCGCTCGTTTTCAAACTTGTATTCTTCAATTTCAAAGTCTGCCGTTACCCTATACGGAACTATCAATACTTTTCTTCATTTATATTCGTTCTAGCAATAAATTACTGTCCACTCCTAGAGCCTCTCATGTTGATGGGAATTAATCCACTTCTGAAAAATTTCATAAGAGAAAGTTGGCATTCTTACTTTCTCATCCAATTAACTGGCGGCCCTAATGATCCCCCCATATTCCGATTATATAAATTAATTTGTGAAGGAATATTAAATGTTTCAAATTTCACTAATTTTTCTTCTAATTTCTAGTTAAATATTTCAAGCTAAACAATGTAATTGAGTCCTAAATAACCATGAGAGAATCTCTTCGCTATGATACGGTAAAGGATACTCCAACTATTCAAAGCACAACTCAACTAATGTTAACTAGAAATGAGAAGAAAAGTTAATATTCTCCATTTAATTCCAACTACCTTTATTGCTTATCTGGACAGATACTCGTATTTCATCTATAATGTGCAGACTTCTTCAGAGTCGTGTACTAATAACTCGACGAATAGCGACTATGTAAACGAAATACGCGTATCTGTCCAGATAAGCAAGAAAAGTAGTTGGAATTAAATGGAAAATACTAATTTTTCTTCTTATTTCTAGTTACAGATATTCCACTAAACAGCTCACACTTTCTAGGATTCACCTAATGTTGTTATTTTATGCAATAAGTTCTTTGACAATGAGATGCTTTTCATTCCTAATAAAATATTATATCGCACCAGTAATTGAGCTAGTTGCTAGCATTTTAAGACTTCCTAACCTTCTCTGTACAACAGTTTCTTTAGTTTTTGGTCACCAAACCAATGCTGCAAAGTTAATATATTCAATAACAAAGGGTAAGAGGGGCGTACAAGGTGCCAGCGGAAGTGTAGGCTGAATGAGGGATTCGTGGTTATCTGGCCCAAGCCATTGCTCACAATTATGCCTTCCTTCATGGAAACCGTAAGATCGAGATCAGCGAAAGCCTAATTATCTTCCGACAGTCTACAGTGAGTTTTCTAACTTTATTTTTAACAAACCACCAGACAGGAATCCTAATGTATATTGCTTACTGTTCATTTCCTGTAATAAGAGGGTTTCATTGGAAGGAGATTCTGTATCCTTTCCATGGGTTTCGTGTAAGTGCTTCTGCTCACGGGTCCACACCACCGTTTTTGACAATTCCTGCAACAGAATAGTGAGGATTACAGGTATGCACAGTTTGTTATAAGGAGGAACTGTACGCCATGACAAGTCCTGCTTTGGTGGTGGCTTCCTTTCACATCACATCACATCACCAAACCAATGTAGCTTAGGTAATCTTGGGTTTCACAATTTCCGAATAAATCCAATGGATCATGTTTGGCTTTAGTCCCCATTGAATACCAAACCTTTTTTTAGCTCTCCATAGAGCATTTGTTGCTCTGTTGATTGTCTGCTCTAACTGAAAGTTCCAGTTTGATGGGTTAATCACAGATATGTTTGCACATTTTTATTTTAGAGTGTATTCAAATGTCAACCCGGCTTGCAAGTTTGTTTTGATTTCCATTCATATGAGACTCGTGGTAATCATTAACGTGAATTGGGAGCTCGTGATAAATTTGTTTTTGGGAGGCGACCCTGGCGTGTTAACCACTACGCCATTCCTCTCACGCCAATGTCACGAGTTCAAATCTCATCCCCGGGCAAGTCACGAAAATACCCAAAAAGTAATTGAGCGACTACGACGGGAGATGAACCAACCCAGGGCTGAAAATCTCGATAATAAAAGGAAAAAAAATCTGTTTTTGAGACAGTTTAGATGGTGTACTATTTTAAAGAAATTGAAACCACTCGAAATAAAGGACGGACTCATTTCGCACCATCAAACGCTACAAACATACCTGTTTTTGGAAAATACCTCCCAGACTTGGCCAAAAACGCAATGTCAGATGGCCGACAGCCATTAAATTAGTGAGAGAGCAAGATCGGTGGAATTCTGGTAAGTCTGACCGGAAGATGTCCAAGAACTGTGAATGTTGCAGTCAACGATCAGGAGTATTTTGAAAGACGACCATGAACTGAATCCATACAAATACAAAGGGGGCATGGCTGAACAGCAGAAGATTTCAATAGTCTAAAGTTGTCGGAGGCTGCTCAAGCGGTGGTTCTGAAATTCTTTTTTCTGACGATAAAGTGCTCTTTCTACAAGATAACCACAACCAGCAAAATGATCTGGTGCATACAGCTAATCTTTCTGATATTCTTCGTGACAAACTAGCTGTTCCAGAATGTTTCAAGAGTGATCATTTGGAGATGTTTCTCCAAAATTTAGAAGGTTTCTTTGTTCTCCATTCCCTTCGTCAAGAATCGCTGCAAGACTTTTAACCATCCCCTTAGGCAAGGTGTGAGAATAATTTTCTGGATTTTATGTTGTTGAAAGAACGGCCTGCCTCTTCGCCTGATCCTTTGGACTTCTATGCATGGGGCTACATATTTAGCATGGGAAATTCCAACGGACTAACCGTGGAAACTTTAAAAAAACGCTTGGTAAAAATATGAATAAGTTTGCCTCGAGATATCATGCGTACCAACTTTGACACTTTCCAACAAACGCATGCGGCTGGTAAAGGAAGAAAGATTTGAACAAAACTAAATTATGAGAAATGTTCAAGGTGTACTAAACCGGAAATACATTGAAAATTAAAATTCATTTCTGCTACTCATTTTTATGACAATTCACTGACAGTAACTCCCACTCATCCTGTAAAAACAAATAACCAAACGTGTTTGTTTATTCAACCTAACACCCATTGGTTGGCCGTGGCTGGCAGTATAGCACTTGTTGATTGAACTCCTGGTTTTGTTGATAAAACTACATTCAAAACTATTTTGTCCACTGTATAAACAAATGTATAAAACCTTTAATAGACCATTAAGATTTTGAAAATGTTCTAGTGAAAGATGTTATGACCACTTCATAACCTTTATAAAACATATTGGCTGCCATCAAAACCAGCATAGGGCCAAGTGGCCACGGCTGTAAAACTTTACTGTGATATTGCGGTTGGTTTTTGTTGTTTTGCTTTGCTCGATTCTGTGCTCTTCTGATACATTTAACAGTAAATAATATCTAAGAAAAAACTTCTTGTTTTGCGGGAAATTTTGATTCATAGCAAAATATCCCAAACAAATTGAGTTTTTTAAAGCGTGAATATTTAGCACATTTCAATGATTTCTTATATTGACATTGGATTGGCGATTGGAAGAAATCACATTTTTTTTTTCAAAATGCCAAATTATCTTAGCAAAGGCTACTATAAAACAATTTGGACAATTTGTGGCTTTCCTCAATATCAGTTTGCCTTTAATGAATTTACAGGTGTTTAAATTTAATGGTGTTTAAACGCTTTTTCAACTGACCATAATACGATAATATGAATGAGTCCTAAAATGGCATTTCAGTACAGCATTTTATGAGTTCAAAATAAAACCTTTGATAGGAGTAAACGGAATTTTAGAAGACAATGTTTCAAGATCGTTGTAAAAGGCTGTGTTGATTCTCATAAACCTGACAAAAATATAAAACCCTTTCTAGTGGTTTTCTAGTGGTTTTCATAATACTTAAATAACACTAAATAAAGCTGGAGGGTTTTGGACATGTTACTTGGGATCTTCAATATGGGAGTTAGAAAATGATAGATCCACCAGATCCAACCACCCATATAAGAATGTTTGGAGAGTCACGCCTATTCAGAGATTACATTTAAATATCAAAAGGGTACTGCAACACACATCCAGCTTGGAATTGGAAAATTTACAAACAAGGCACGTATTTCGCATAAATTGAAAATAGAGGTTTCGAAATATATTAACAATCAAATAGGTCTCACCAGAGGCCACCTAAAAAGTAACACTTGCTTGTTCATTCGTGAAAATGAGAATCTTAGATGTTGCTTAGTAATTCATTACATGCACTCGGAGTTGGATCAATGCACACTCTGAAAAAAACCGTAATTCCTTGCTTTGATGCGTTTTTTAATAGAACTTCAAAATTGTTTTCGGTTCCCAAGTAGATTGGTAATAAAAATCCCCAACACTTTGCAACAAAGCGGAAATATACTTCTAGTTTGTTTTCTGACACGAAAGTGTCTATGAAAATCGATCGGAAATGCACAAACGTTGCCACCCTAGTAAGTAAACTCCGTTCAGGCCATTGATACAGTTACTTTCAAATAAATATCGATTGAAAACTTTGATTGCTCAATTTTCCACAAATTTCAACTATGACGAGGAAAAAACGCGTCTTTTTTGCTTCAATGCATAGCCTACTCTTTCAAAAACGAATAACACAATATTGTATCATAAATCTGTAGCATGTAAAGTTACGTGATAAGATAAGCTTTTTTTAAAGATATCAATAAGTTGGTTACCTTTTCCTGACAAATTATCCAATTGTAGTACTCTTTTGAAATATGTGAAATAAAAATAATAAATAAATTCAAATATCAGACAGGATGTAATATTTCTTTTTATCTCTAAAAACAGCCTGATTTTTTACGAATCTTTGTACGTAGGTGATCTGATGCAACATTGCGCTATTTTTCTTTAAAACCTAGAAACGGACAGAAATAAATTGATCTAATTTAACCTTACATGACTTGAAGAAATATTCGCATAAAACCAGGTATTTTGACTAGGCACTGAATAATCCTACAAATTGCAATCCAAATACGCGTGTACGTCAAGGTTTTTTTTAAAACAGTAAATTGTATATAAATGAAAAACACTAACCCATCTCTGTGGCTTCTTCTATCAAACCTCATTCCGGTTAGGTTCACCGTCATATATCCTAGCCGGGTAAACCAGATAAATAAAACGTGGCGTCTTCATGTCTCAATGTCGCATATTTCCTGACTGTCTGTGCCGTTGTCTGGGAAACCAGCTGGAGGTGATGCTTCCACTCCAAATCCCTCCGCCCCGCCCGCACCAACGACCAGTGCTGGGATCATTCAGGTTTGCTCTGAAATGAATGAATTTTAAATGAGTAGATGGAGGTATACGTCAGCAGTCCGATGCCAGTTTTGCATAAATAATCACCGTTTTAAAAGTGTCATCTGGAGTCCGGATGACAGCTTCATTCAAAGATCGGTAGGCTAACAAACGTCGGTTGGCGTCTGCCCTTGGTTGAATGTTCAACCAAGGTGGAAGGGAAAACTAATCGAATTCCATTTTCTTTGTTTTGGAATAATCTACTAGATACTTGGACAAGATTGAATCATAGTGGAAAGATTGGTACATCATAGTGAGTGGAATGTATGGGTTATTGTTCTTATTGTCAAAAATTTTGAGGTGAATGTTTCGAAAATACGAATAGTTTTGAAGTTCCTTGGAGAGTTTTCAAATATTTTGAATTTGATTTTAAATCCTGAATTAACTGAAATTATTTAGTCTATGGATAGACGCCAATCTGCACGCAAGCCAATTCTGACTTCGCCAGAAAAAAAGCATAATTTCGAATCGATAATGCTCTCTCTGTATCAACCTCCAAAAAAAGGTTGGATGTCATAGCTGGCTCATGCATAATTGACACCATCTCCATTGTTGTCACTACACCACATCCCATTCATACATGCTAACCAATGAAAAGTTTCGTTCATATTTCACAAAATAAAACATAAACACTCATACCAACACAGATCCACGCACAAGTATGATGCAATGTAAAGCGGATACCATTGAATTTCACCAATTCACCACACGGTTTCAAGCACAAAAAAATACTTTGAATGACGTCAGTGTTAAACGTGTAAGAGATAACAGTCTCTAACGCACCTATGAAATAAAATGCCATCTTGTTGGGTTTCGCTGCTTTTTTGTCGCAAAACTTAATAGACTCAAGTGCTTGTCAAATAAGCACAACGCAACACATTCTGCTCGTCAATTGAGCGATTAAAAACCTAGTTTTAGTCATTTTACCCAGTAGATACGGTTTGGACTGCCTAACCCCATCTTCTGTCAAACGTTGACGGCAATGCTGATGCGGTACGACTTTGAAACTTTCACATGATCCCCTACTCGATTCCATAGAAATCGGATTACATCCCGATAAAAGGACCTTTTCCGCTTCTATCGCCCTACATAGTTGATTTCTTGGGCAAACAGAAAGGAGCTGATTAGGTTTCCTATAGCCAATGGTAGGTGAGGGAACACAACCGGGAGGGTCAAAGTGATTGTGATCCAGTGACCAACCAACAACGACGACGTCACTGGGAAAGTTGGAAAACTGAATGATTCACAAAACCGTGAGATTAGGGACATGGCGGGGAGAACTTTTTCACTTACAAATCCCAGAACGTTCTCTGAGAGTGCGAACGGTGCTCTCAGCTCTTCTTGTTTTCGGCCTCGATGGGAAGGGATGAGAGGGAGAACTCATTTCCCCTCTGAGTGACGTTTCGGGAGACTGGTGTTGAAGATTGGGAGTTTTCAATTCTCTTTGAGCTACGCTTTATTTATGTTTACATCGTGTTCATTACATTACAATGCTGAGGTGGAGATGCTGTGCAGTTCGATTCAATCACTGATGTATACGAGTAATAAACATAAACATTAACAGCATGTTATTCGGAAGGGTATTGCGCTACATCGTCACATGTTCAGTTTTGTGGAAGTAAGATATAGTGTATCTGAGCATAACTGACTCGGGTAATTTTTTTCCCAAGATAAGCAAGAATCGTTCGACAAGATTCCTTACTTAACCTCAATAAAAACACTTAAATACATTTTTACGGGCCTAGTAATAAAACGAGTGTAATTGTAAAACTAGTCTGTATGTCGTAGACGAAATAGGCCTGTCCGTCAATAGATAAACCATTTTTAAGTGTAAATTTAAAAAAATTTCTGCCTTAAACTAGTGAAATATTGAAGAAGCATTTCAGTTTCTTTTGTTTTCGAAGTAAAAAGGTGAAGTGTTCATTTAAATTTTCTACGGATTTCAAGATTGCTGTTCTAAATAACTAATGAATCTTATTACATTATTTCTTTAGTCCAGGCTAAAATATATTATTTGATTGAGGTTTCCTAACTAGAGTGCGCTGACACATTCACGTTGGATGCGAGCCCAATTGAACGACGGTTCAAAGAGAAAATTATAAGTAGAACGGAATTTTAGAATAGAATTATAAACTTGGAACGTTAATATTTGAAACTTTTTTCAGATCTATGGCTATTAACTTTTTTTATTTTTAGAATTTTCTGCGAGGGAAGCATTGATTTTTAATATCTTTCATATTAGGAAATATCAAGTAACTTTGTCTGTATACTATCATCAAGAAAAATCCTGTAAATCTTTGTTTCTTCATTTCGAAGGTTTAAAATGTTTTTCTTCGACAAAATTTTGCTATTTGCATTAAATTTGTACAAGTAAAATGTATTGCTTATAGTTACATGAAAACCCACAGGATGCTAGAAGGGAGGATTTTTGCATTACACTGAGCAATCAAAACTCAATAAACTGTCAATCAACTTTCGGTCCTCAATGATTAAGAGGTTTCTTCATTGTGTTTTGGATACAGAAAGCAATTCGTGATTCAGAAGGTTACTGTCATAACGTCACTGTTGCAGTGATTTTACTTCGTCCTATATAATTATCTAATTTGGTTAAGATTATTATCAGTTATTACCAATAGTCTACAATCAAAACAACCAAAGCATAAACTTACCCATCAAGATATATTTGGCTAATCGAATCGGATGTCATTTGACTGAATCAACAACTCTACAATCAATCACTATGATATGACATTCGACCCACCACATTGGTGATTGCGGCAGCGTCATCTCTATGGCCTTGTTGGATTCAAAGTTCAGAAGAACAAACGAAAGCGTAAAAAAAATCAATAGAGCTTGCCTTCTCCCCATCGATTGTATGTTTATTTAAAGCTTCACTTCATCTTCAATCTTCGTATGCTCACTCTAATCGGAACCAAAATATGAATAAAACTGCTGGTTTAGGATTACTACGGATGTAAATTTATATTGATGGAACGATTTTGGATCTATGAAGTATACTAACCTTAATTTTTTTTTAGCTATTGTGTTCAATTTAGAAGTCAGTTTAGAAGCTGTGCCTATGTATTTCTATGCCCTGATTGCTTATTCAGAACAATTCCGTTAGGCATTGTACTCATTACTATTATGATCCAATTTAAAATAAACAGCAAAAGGTTGATAAATTCATGATTCATCGTACATTTTTTCCGAAACTCTAAAATAAACTCGATTAATTATTTTTTTCACGCACAATTTACAGCGTATCATTTCGATAATTCCACTAATCAGCTTGGAACGAGTATGAAAATGAAATACGCTTAGAACGAGCAGCAGGTTTTTCGTTTTCGCATCCTTGCATTTCTCCCGCCTTTCAAAGTAAAGGTTTGTAAATTGAGGATGCTCGAGTCATAGCACTCTCAATATTCTCTTTCGAATGACGATTCATGGACACCGTCTCCCCATATTGTGATGCTCCTGATCAGAGGGCAACATTTTTTAATTTGATATCAAAACCTAACAATGTCGACCAGCTACCAAAAAAAATATACTTAAACATATTATTATCAACACATCGTTTGTTTCCGCTTTTCTTGGTAGCCGAAAAATGAGATTAAAAACATACAACTTTGACTTTGTGCCATACGTACATGCTGTCTTACATACTTATTTACATATTACTTACTTACTTACTTACTTATCAACTTACTCAGTTACTTACTAACTAAATTGATTATTTACTTACTTACTTACAAACTTACTTATCTACTTACTTTCTTACTTACTTACTTACTTATTAACTTACATTATGATTTACTTAGTTACTTACTTACTTACTTACTTACTAACCTACTTACATATATCCTTACTTTATTACTTTCATACTTACTCACTTAATAACTCACATACTAACTCACTTACCTACTTTCTTTCCTACATACTTACATTTTTACTTCAAAGTTAATTACTAACTTATATCCTTAATCCCACACCAACCAACTTATATCTTACCAAATTACTTAATTACTTAATGGCAAAAGGGTATATGCATCATAAGATTGCACAAATTTCATTAACAAATTGAAAAATGTTCTCGAAAATTGCTCGTTATATTCAACAAAATATGACCTAAGCCAATGAAATGTCCCATAGACATGTGAAAACAGCTCCATAGAATAATGAAAATTGAGCATTGGAAATCCGATATGTTAATTAATGATAGATGCAATGCTAAATATATCATGTATAATTCTGACAATGGTTTACTTAAAAAGTAACCTTAAGCATCAATTAGTGTACCATACGGATGATGAAAAGTACCTTGATCTTGTATGGTACATTAATTGAAGCTTAAGGTTACTTTTCAACTGGATCACTATCAGATTGTCATAATATAATAAGCATTGTATCTAACATTAATGAACATATCCGGGTTTTCAATGCTCAATTTTAATTATTCTATGTAGCTATTGTCACATGTCTACGGAACATTTCATATATTTTATGGTTATATGTTGTTGAATTTAACGAGCAATACATTTCATTTTAGGGAGCGTTTTTCAATTTATTATTGAAAATTTATCCAATCTTATGATGCATTTATAGGGCTGCCATTACTTAATTAAATATTTTATAACTTTCTCACCAGCTCACTGACAAACTTATAAACCTACTCACTTACATACCTTACTTAAGACCTAACTAAATTACTTATTTACTAACCTACTGACCTATTAACTTACTTACTAACTTACTAACTTACTTATTTATTTATTTACTCTTACATTCTTACTGATTTACCTACTTACTTACTTTTTTACTTAGTTACTACATAATTGTTTTATGAATCTTAATTAATTAATTTCATACTAATTTAGTAACTTACTTTACTTATTAACCTATTTAATAACTTGCTAAAGAGCTTAGCTCACTGGCTGAGCAATCAACATATAGTCAATTACTTACTTACATAATTACTCACAAACCAATTTACTCATTCTCGACCTAACTTATTTCCTTCTTTATTACTTAATTACTTAATTATATAGTTAATTACTTATTCACTAACTCACTGGCTAACTCATTCACCTACTAACTTACATTCCTTCTAACTAACTAAAAGACTTACTCACTTACTAAAGACCTAACTAAATTACTTATTTACTAGCTTACTTTATTACTTATTTACTTACATACATATTTATTTACCAACTTATTTACTTTCTTCTTACTTTCCTACTAACTTACTTACTAATTAACCTTAATTACTACTTTACATGCTTTATAAATTCCCTCTATTATTGGATTACTTACTTATTTACTTACGATACTTACTTGTTTTACTTACTTACATATTTACTTTACGTATTTACTTACTTGCATTTACTTCACTTACTTACTTACTTACTTACTTACTTACTTACTTACTTTACTTACTTACTTACTTACATTACTCTACTTACTTACTTACTAACTAACGTACTTATTTACTTGCTGACTAACCCATTTACTTGTTGACTAACTTACTCAGCTGCATACTTTATTACTTTCTCAATTCTACTCGCTAACTTATTTGGTTTATTACTAACTGACTCACTTCACTAACTTTTAGTTATTGACTATACTTACCTACTACATTAATTTACACACTCACTAATTTATTTATTTACAGACTATGTTACTTCTTCACCTACTTATTTACTTACACCTATACTTATCATTTCCACAGTTATAACTTGCTTAATTTCTACAAATTTACTTATTTACTTATTCACTCCACTTACATGCTTCCTAACTCAACTATTTTACTTACTTGCTTGCTAACTAACCAACATACCAACGACCTTGCAGAGCAGTAAAACCACTGCGACCGATTAGAGGAATATTGTGGTATGACCCATTTGATTTAGCAGACCAGTTTACCCATCACTATTGCGATGTTATAGGCAATGTCTGGCCACTTGCATTTGTCCCAGTTAGGTTCGACTTGCCTAAGAAAGTCTATTACCTTACTGGGACTTACTGCCGGACGTCACGGGGTGTAGAGGCCCTTTTCCTTAAATTACGGGGCCGAGTCCTAATTAAAGCACTCTGCAATCCCATGATAAATGTACCGAAGTTTCAGCTTCTTAGATGGCAAATTCGTTGTCTCGGGCCTTAAGTTTACCCATTTTTCCAAGTTGATAACTGCGAGGCCAAGGGGCCAGTGAATAAACCAGTTACTATCACCCTCAGATTGGCTTGATTGAATTTAGTTGGTTTTAGAGCGTTTTTTTCCAACTTCGGTACTATGATCTTTTGCTTGTCGTGATATATGTGGCATTCAAGTGTGCTTGCAATCACGACGATTTCCCAATCGCTTAAACTCCATCCTTAGACTAGCAACTACCTTAGTTGGTTACCATCTAACCTACGACTCTTAGTTTTACTTACCACATACTTGCTTACCTTTCTGACTTATTTACTAACCAATCTTACTAACATCTTTACTAACTCAGCTTCACTTACTTACTCACTTATTTACATACTAGTTGCATTCCACTAACTTACTTACTTACATACTTACTTTCACCTACTTACTTCCTTACTTACTGACCTACTTACTAACGTACCTACTCACTAACATACATATTAATTACTTACGTAATTACATACTTCACTGACTCGTTCTGCCTACTGACTTCATGTTGCTACTTACTAACTGATACATACTTTATCTACTACAGTTACTAATATCTTATTACACTACCTACTATAATTACTGACTTTACAAATTTACGTTGACTAACTTAGTTACTGATGATTACTTGCTTACCACTACTTATGGCTTACTTGTCTACTAACGTATTAACTTATTAACCTAGCTCACTTACTTATCACTTAATGACTTACCTACTGATACTTAGATCTACTTAATTACCCACTTACTTATTTACTAACTTAATTATTTAGTTACTAACATACTGCACTTACGAACTCACTTAATGACGGATTTACTTTACTTACTAACTTACTTTACTTACATTCTTAATTACTAATCATTTACATACTTTCTTACTGCAAGCACAGACTTACGCTACTTTGTACTTACTTGCCTACTGTAACTTACCTACCTGGTTACCTACTTACTTGATGACTTACTTACTAAATTACTTACTTATTAACTTCTTCACTGACCTATTTACTTACTCATTTATTTACTTATTACTTACTTATTTACTTAATATCTTAAAATTTACTCACTACTACTGATATACTTACTTTCCTACTTATTTTATAAATAACTTACTTACTTACTTACTTACTGACATACCTACTTACTTTATAACTTACTTACTAACTAACTCATTTACTAACTTAACTACTTACTTTCTAAGTTACTACCATCTTAATACTCACTTACTTACTTATTTACTTACTTATTTACTTTTTTTCTTACTGAATTACTTACTTACTCACTTACTTACTTACTTAATTAGCTTAATTGCTTACCCACTTGCAATTACTTGCTAACTTCGATATGGACATGAAAAAACAATAAATAATGTGTTAATCATCTATGAAGTAAAATCAATAAAACTAATATTATCAAATATAATGATATTGTAAGTTATGATAAAATACTGACCAAAGTTGAACTGTAAAATCAGACACTAGCCAATTGGAACACAGCGCTGCATGAATCAGATCACCTCAAATTTGGTAAAATGTCCATTTGCAAACCAAGAATGAAAAATACATTCAAACGAAGAAATGAAAAGGAAGTATTGATAGTTCCGTAAGAGTACGATAGGCTGTGAAATTGAAAGATGCAAGTTGAAAACTAAAGAGCCGAACCAGCTCAGGGCTGAAAGTCTCTATAATAAGGAAAAAAACAGGTAAAAACTTACATTCTAACTTACTTACTTTTTCACTTACTTACTTACTCACTATCTTACTTTCTAACTAACTGACTAACTTACTTACTTACATACTTACTAACTTATTACAAAACAAACCTATATATACCTATACCAATAATCTACTTACTAACTTGCTTATTTACTCACTAACTTGCTGACTTACTTACCAACTCACTTACATACTTACTAACTTACTTACTGACTAACTCACTTTCTTACTTACTTACTTACTTACTTACTTAATTACTTACTTATTCACTTACTTTCTTATTTACTTCCATACTGACTTACTGATATACTTTCTTCCTTACTAACTATCTCAGTTACAAACTCACTTACTTACTTACTTAATAACTCACTTGCTTACCTACTGATTTACTCATTTACTTACTTACTTTCATGCTTACTTACTTAGTTACTTGCTTACTTGCTTACATACATATTTACTTACTTACTTACTTACTTACTTATATACCTGCTTACTTACTTTTATACTTATTTACTTATAACCAAACATAGTTACATTTTTCTTAGTCACATACTTACTTATTTACTTATTAACATGCTTAAATGCTTACTTACTAAAACACTTACTCACTAACTAACTAACTTATTTACTACCTTACTTACCGACTTACTTACTTACTGAATAATTCATATACTTACTTATTTACTTACTTACAGTCATCGGCAAAATAAAGTACCCACCCTTCATGATTTCAACTAACGCTTCCGAAAAATTTCAACTTCCTAAAAAAAACTCTTGTTAAATATTTATACTGACGAGAGAACTACACTAACCAAACTCGACGCGAGACAAGACATCGTTTATTGTTGTAACAATTTAAAAAAAAACCTTTTGGTGGACCAGTCTTGGGTGCGATGCTGCCCATCTACGGGACTGTGCACTTTAAATTTAAAACATGATTGAACGATTGAAGAATCCATCATCATTTTACCACCATCGAAAATCCAAAAACATTTCCCGCGCCCAAAACTGCAACTCTGTCAATGAAAATGAGCTCACTGTGTACCGTCAGAAAATGTGTTTACTGTAATGTCAAGAAGCATACCCCTACCATATCGCCCCAAGCACCTTGCAAAAAATATTAATAAAAACAAAAGCAACGAAAATAAACATTGTATGATAACCTTCAACAACTACTGCTAATAAGAAGAAAAAAAGTTCACAGTAAAAAATAAGTAACGATCGAAGTGACGGTTGAAGCTGCATGTGAGGAGGAAACTATTGAAAATTTAGCATAGCATGAGAAATAATAGGGAACATATTAAAAATGCAAAGTATATTGACGATTGATTAAAATGACGATCGGACCCACAAAAATTATAAATAAATTAATAAATCCTTTACCGTAGAAGGAGATGTTTGCTCATCACCATGAGGCACCAAGAGTGGACAGTAATGTTTGCTAGAGTGAAAGATATGAAGAGAAATTGTTGAAAGTTCCGTCAGTGTACGGTCGGTTGAAAATAGAATAGCAGTATTGAAAATTGAGCGAAAGGGTAAAGTAGTACTCAAACCAAAGATGTTACTTTTGCCTAACATCCCACTGCGAGGTAGGCCAAGGCACGTACGAATCCACCACCTCAACAGGCAAAGGTAACTTGTGGGATTGCGCTCATGTATCACTGATAGATTGTGATAGTTTCTAGTTTGTGATAGTTTCGGTAGTTTGTATACACTCTGTTTTGATGCGTACGTGGGAGAGGAACCCTCTCCTTTTGGGTTTATTTTGATACACAACGTCTGATGATTACTCGCATTTTTTTTCTCGTCATTTCTAACGTAGCGACCTCGGAGAAAAACAACGTAGAGCATTGTGATACTGGTTCCCACCAGTATGGATTAATGGTTACCATCATAAGTAAGGTTTAACATACTCTAATTGTTATGTTTTTTATTCTCCGTTGTACTCATACTCATACTCATCACAGCGCAATATGCGATTCGGTGTTTATAGCGAAAGGTAATCGTTGTAAATTATAAAAAATGATTGTAATTATCAAAAACGTGAGCTTAGTGACAATCAGCAGCAACTTACATACCATATATTGTGGGTTGGAAGGGCTATAACTTATCAAGATGCACACATGTGAAGCTGAAAATTTCTAATAATGTATCATATAAAATAAAGTGAAAAGATCTTGTACAAGAAAATTATGATAACTATTGCATTTGTTCGCAGATTGTTGTTCTGCTGCAATTGTAGATGGGCTTGCGCACCCATTATGAACCTGAAAGTGTAAACAATGCACGAGAAAACAAATAAATTTAAAATGATAACTGGAAATTCAATGGATGATCTGAAGTTATATACCATATAAAGTAGATCTAAAATGTCGAATTGCTGCTCCGTTTCCTTGCATTGCAATAATCTTATAGTTACTACAGTGATTTTTAATAATGAAATTAACTTAAATGCAATAATATACAATCATACCTTAAGATAAAAAATTCTATACCAAAAAGTGAGTAGATAACTACAGTGGAAAAACTAATTGCTATGACATAACCACAATAAAACTGAATCTAAACTTAGCGCGTTGACAAAGAATCCCTACTAAGCCCTTGCAGCACGTCAAGCCAGCCAGTTCAGTTCACGGGCTGTTTGGCGGATTTACCTCCTTCGGCACAAAAACAACATCGTTGGGTTCGTACCACTCCATTTCCGATTTCACGTAATTGCAAGACTCCAGATCCGGCCAAAACAGAGTGTCACCTTCGCGGGACCGGAGGAAGGGTCTGAGGCGCTTCTAGAGTAATTCTTCTTTATATATTTGGCCGTTGGTGGAGCCGGTCGTTATGTACGGCATGTTGAACTTGCCGCACCCACAGATCTCCTGCCATACCAAGTTCTTCTTGTCAAATTTGTCGATCTTTTTCTTCAAGATATTACCAGGAGCATTCAGGCGAGAGTTGCCGACGAAGAACTCCAAGCCGGGGATCTGCTTGGCTTCCGCTTAAATATACGTCACTCACGGTACAGCTTCCTTGAATTTGGCCACCGTATTCTGTCCATCGGTTCGGTTAGACACCTTCCTTACCTTGAAGATATGAAGTTCGTCTGCTTCATTGTCTGCTGAACAAACCAGACAGAAGAATTAACCTGTTTGGCCACGTCCCGAATCATATGGGTCGGATTGCGCTTGAACCAATCCCTCACTTTCCTTCCGTTCATGGGGAAGGGCGTCTTCGCTTTTCTTGAACGATTTAACTACACGGGACACGGTCAAATTGAAGATTCCCAACTGTTTCGTGATCCACCACTGCGACCAGATTTTTTTTTGTCAAAACACTTCTCGCTTGAAGTCAGATGTTGACATTATACTCTAAACTATTTTTTACCAATTTTTACCCATGCAATAAAAAGTAGCACACAAAAAAATATCTTTGATTTTTTCTACAATCTAAAGCATGTTCACGACAAAATCTGGACACCCCTAAATACGTTTATCTCTGGAAATACTTAATCAACGCGTGAAATATTTCGCATGCTGATGAACGTATGTCAGTTCATTGTGTCAAATCTATTTTTGGTGATACTACAAGATTTTACATCGAAGATGGCGGCGAAAGAAGAACAAGTGCGAAAAGCAATTGTGTGCGATCGCAATGAAAATCCGGATCTGTCAGTAAGAAAACTTGCAAAAAAGCTTGGTTTTCGTGCAAGCACTGTCCATAACGTTCTTAAATCTTTCGATACACGTTTGACAACAGGAGCGGAACAAAGACGGATCTCAGTAATCAACAGAAAAACGCGAGGATGAAGCAAATATTTCAGAAGGGACCAGATCTTTCGGTTCGTACCGTGGCTAGAAAAAAAAAATGTCACCATCTTTTGTGCACACTTCCAAGCACCGGCATGGTATGAAGTTGTTCAAGGTGAAAACTGTACCGAACCCTAATGATAAACAGAATGTGGCTCGCAAATGTTATCTCGTATATTTGACGAAGTTTTCCTGCGTGTTAATGAACGATGAAACTTATGTGCTGGAAGACTTATTATACTGACATGCAACGGAACGGCGTAGAGGAGCATTTCTGTATGAAGAAAAAGGCCAAGTATGCCAAAAAAAATTTGGTTTGGCCGGCAATATGCAGCTGTGGTCGAGCAAGCCCAAGCTTCTGCACTACTGGAACTGTAAACAAGGAAATATACCGTGAAGAATGCTTAAAGAAACGATTGTTACCATTCCTGCACAGCCATGACGCTCCCTCGCTATTCTGGCCTGATTTGGCATCTTGTCTCTACGTCAAAGATGTTTTGGAATTATATAAAGCGAATGGAGTCCATGTTGTACCGAAAGAGGCGAATCCACCTAACTGCCCGGAGTTGCGACCTATCGAGCGATATTGGGCTCTCGTGAAGAGAGAACTTTCTCAATTTCGGCAACAAGCTACTACTATAGAAAAAAATCGGAAATCTTGGACAAAAGCAGCTAAATCGGTTGCA
>JASCZW010015607.1:0-20196 GCA_034211315.2 Aedes japonicus
TACATATGTTGCTTCAAAAATCAAAAGAAAAGATAATCGATGGAGCCTTGAGTGTAAAATTGAACGCATTTTCGCTCAATGCCCTCCATCAAAGTCTTTACAGTGTCACCCGGTACCAGTTTCTCAGTTTTTTTTTCATTTTCTTAACATGTCCTTCTCGTCTTTGACTGTCTTCTTGCTCTTCCGAAGTTCCCGCTTCATCATTGCCCAGTACTGCTCCACCGGGCGCAGCTCCGGACAGTTTGGCGGATTCATGTCCTTTGGAACAAAATGGACAGAATTGGCCTCATACCACTCCAGGACACTTTTAGAATAGTGGCATGATGCCAAATCTGGCCAAAATAGCGGAGCTTCGTCGTGCTGCTGCAAGAACGGCAAAAAGCGCTTCTCGAGGCACTCAGATTTGTAGATCTCGCCATTTACTGTGCCCTTTGTCACCAAAAGCTCACTCCTCAGTCCGCAAGAGCAGATGGCCTACAAAATGAGATATTTGGAGGCGAACTTCGACATTTTCTTCTTCTTAAATTTGTCGTCCACATAGAACTTGCTCTTGCCGGTGAAAAACTCCAACCCCGGAATTTGCTTAAAATCGGCTTTTATATACGTTTCGTCGTCCATCACACAGCACCCATATTTTGTCAGCATCTTCTCGTAGAGCTTCCGTGCCCGAATTTTAGCCATCGATTGTTGCCGCTCATCGCGGTTTGGGAAGTTCTGTACCTTGTATGTATGTAGTCCAGCTCTCTTCTTTGCATTCTGGACGTAGCTCTGCGACATGCCGATCTCTTTAGCCAAATCAAGGCTTGAGACGTTGAGATTTGCTTTAATCATCCGCTTCAACTTTCCCTCCGTCTTTTTGTTCTCCGGTCCCGGTTTTCTTCCAGCTCCTTTGCCGTGGTCCAACGTCAACCGCTCCTGGAACCGCTTCAACGCTCTGGAGACGGTTGAATGGTGAATGTTCAACATTTTTCCCAACTGCCGGTGCGACAGGTCAGGAAATTCCAGGTGTTTGGAAAGAATTTGTTCTCGCGTTTGTTTACCAGTACGGATTTTCTACGGTGAACTGAAATTTATGCCATCTTCTTGGTCTTTTGTGGTTTGACAATGAACTTTACTGGATGGATCCACTTGCTAGGCTACTGAGCCACAACTGGCACACATTGGAGAGCAGTTTATTCATCATCTCGTCGATGTGCCTTTCTAGCTAGTTACAAACTGATGAAAATATGCTGAAAATTCCTGTAAAACGAACTCTAAAAGTTGGGAAAATCCAATTAATCTGCTTTGTAAACACGTTATTTCTCTTCTCCCAGCAACTGATGCAATTCTTGGTCCATTTGCCTCCTTGTTATATCTTCCATCTACACTGCACTGTAGATCGTATGCAGCACCTTCCGTTCAAATAAACCAAGGGTGCATTGATCCTCCACGAGCAACGTTCACGTTCCGTGACTTTCGGATTCCAGATCTTATAAATGTATATGGCCAAATGTGTAGTATGGCAAACTATGTTCCATCGCGTCCTCCGGAGTCTGAAAAAGGCACGAATGCCAGCCATAATGCTTCTGTATTTCTCTCTGCTGGTCTTGTTATCGGCGCTCACCAATGTACTTAGATACAAAAAATTGTATACTGCCTAGATTTGATCATCGTTGATCTGAACTCGTAGTGGAAGGCTCACATTGTCTTCCCGTGAGCCTCTTCCTCTCATGCATTTTTTTTTTGACACATCAATGGCTAAACTAGTCCTTTTATCTTCAGCCTTATGTCTGATGTACATTCAAAAAGATGGACATCATCGAATCACCCAACCAAAGCAATATTAAATAGCAAATACAACACCTTGACGAGATTCCAAGAATTTTTCTGAGACTCGGACGTCACACATCATTCCATCCAACTTCCATGCTTTGAACAACCGGGTCAGTTTTTTTGGAAATCCATACGAATATTGGCAGCAAAGGTTCTCTTAGTAAATGTGTTAGTACAATGCACGAGGATAGTAAGTTAATGCTACCTAGTCTAACAAATCAGAAAGTTTGTGCACAATACACGGCCGCATGGTTATTGGATAGTTGGCTTCGAGAATTGGCTATGAACGGTTGTGTCGATGCTTTGTTGCAGTTTCATTGTCTGCAAAATTGCACTGAGAATTCTCAATTTATATAACTATATGGGATTTCCCATTACATCTTTACCACTTGCTGCATCGCCATTGTTATCATGGTCCTGGACCCATTTCAGCTTACCGCATGAAGCCACTCCGAGATGTGTTGTGTGTTTCTGGTAGAACTTTCGCTGTTCTAGCTTCTCACATTCCTCCTCCTACTGGAGGGCGCTTTTCTCCCGGAATAGAGGAGTTTGCCGCCTCCGCCTTCTGTCTGTAGCGTTCCACAAGCTGACGGGTAACGTGACGCACCATATGTGCTGGAGTTGAGTTCTTCTCTCCAAACACCTCCAGACATTCCTTGTCGAAACAGGTAGCGGATAGCCTGCGGTTACATCAGGTTACTTCAGTTGCGCGAGATTGTACCGTGGCTGGTGTCGGTACCGAAATTTGTTCACTATGGAGAGTTTTGGGCGCAGCTTAACCATCACTAGGTAAGTGTTCCGAATCGATGTTGGTGCCTCGATAGGTTCTGACGTCGATGATGTCTGTGAAGTGCCGACCATCTATCAAAATGTGGTTAATTTATGATTCCATTTGATTTGGTGACCTCCAGGTGTGCTGATGTAGGAGGCAGTGCTGGAAGATGGTCCTACAGGCGGTCATGTTTTTGGAGGCTGCGCAGTTGATAAGTCTAAGACCGTTGTCGTTAGTCAGCTGGTGTGCGCTGAAATTCACCGGTTTATATTCCTCCTCCTGGTCATCCTGAGCGTTGAAATCCCTATGATGATCTTGATGTCGCGGATGGGGCATCGGTCGTATTCACGCTTAAGCTGCGCGTAGAATTCTTCTTTGTTATCATCAGCACTTCCGAAGTGAGGGCGATACACGTGAATAATGCTGATGGTGCAGAATCGGCCCTTGATCCTCAACCTGTCGGCCCCCATCCTATAACTCGCTTCTGCATCTCACCCATCACGATACAAGCTGTGTGTATTGCCGAAGCTCTGGTAGATGGTATGACCATCCCGTAACGTACGCACCGTAGATCCTTACCAACACACCTCCTGCAGCGCTACGATGTCGAACTTGCAGTTCTGCGTCAGAAAGCATCACTTCAAAGAAAATTGAGAGTTTGGAAGTTCCACGCCCCGAGTTTCCGTAGCTTATTTCCGCACATTTCCGCACATGGTGACACTCACCGACGCCTGGAAGACTCAGAAAAACCAACGACGTCGACTGGAATTGAACCCAGATCCACTGGGGTGTCAAGTAGTGGTCACGCTTACCACTACAGCACCGGTGGCGGTTGCGTTGGCGTTAAATGCTCCACACTATATGGAATGATGATCCGGGATAATGGAACTGTAACTGGAACTGTATCTACAGCAATGCCATGTCGGTAATGGAACTGATCCGTGGTGAAACTGGCTTACGCCGATAAATTTGCCGAACATCGGCGAGATTTTCGCGAGTCCTGGAGCGATGCTGAATGTTGAGTTTGGTAGACAGGTGCAAGCTGGTTGAGCCAATAATGGTTACGGTGGAAGAAATTTTGATCAAACATTCGCCGGAGCAGGCGAATATTCTGAAGAAACGAAAAGGTAGTGACGGTGTTAATGGGTTGAAGGAGTTAAGTGCGAGATACGATGCTATTTTCGTTCACCTGCAATGCCAAATGAGGCAAGCACGGCGGGTTTGGATGGCATCATTTAGATGCCTTGGAAGAAGCAGAATTCCAAACAGTCGGACCCCGCAAAGGAATTTCAAACAATTGAGAGGTGGTAAGTTTCCTTAAAAACACGGAGCGAAACAGGTAATTGCTATCCATTTTGTCCCCTGAATTATATGAACTATATTATTTCACTTACATCACACACTTATCAAGGTCAATCCTGATCCATCGAGCCATACCATACTAACATAGAAAACCTTCTTCCTTTGACCTTTGTGGGGATGTCAGCAGCAACAGTCCCTAAAAAGCAAAGGTTACACTAACTTTCCTTCCCTATTCCCACCTGATAGCAAGGACGTGACCGGCGCCGTAATTGATTATTAAAGAAATTGAGTCACTGAAACGTGTACAGTGAGAATGGCCGGTTTAGTTGATTCATTGTGCAATTTCACTGATTTTGATCAATCATGAAGTAGCAACCATTGTAGTCAGTCAAGCTGAGCTAAGCTAAGCTGAATCTCGAGATCCTTGACATATAGCAAGTTGGCGACTTCGACCAAGATGTTTGGTTGATTGAGGCTTTTTGGGGGGTGTGAACAGAACTTCAGAACTCGTCCGCTACGTGGGGATAGTGAACATGTGTGTGTATTTACTGTTTTCAGAAAAAATAGTTGTAAAATAATAAACTTTCAGACGCTCGATTCAACAATTCTGAATTATCTCAGTCCGTGGCGCTAGCGTTAAAGTAAACTTACTATATTATAAATTGCATCTCGAGATTATTGACAAATAGTATGATGGCATCTTCGAGTGGTCAGGCAAAATGTGAATGAAATGAATGTTAACAAATAGTGGACATAAGAGGAAGGGGGGGGGATATTTTTGGTACCTTCTTCTGACAACTTCGGGATAGTCCTTCAGAGAAGTTCTTCACAAAACTTCGGGTAAGTTTCTCAAAGAACTTCATGGAAGTTCATTAGGGAACTTTATGGACGTTCTTCTGAGAAGTTCATGGAAGTTCTGCAGAGACTTTCATGGAAGTTCTGCAGAGAACTTCAGGGATGTTCTGCAGATAAATTCAGGAATGTTCTGCAAAAAACTTAAGGGAAGTTTTGCGGAGAACTTCAGGGAAGTTCTGCAGAGAACTTCAGGGAAGTTCTGCAGAGAACTTCAGGGAAGTTCTGCAGAGAACTTCAGGGAAACTCTGCAGTGAACTTTGGGAAAGTTCTGTAAACAACTTCCGGAAAGGTGGATTAATTCAGGTCTTTATTCAAAACGGGTTTCGCTCTGCTGGTAGAAATTCCCAACAGAAATATTTTTCTATTTGTTTAGAATAAATGTTAGAAATATAAAGTGCTTTATCCAACCATTTATTTTCCATTTCAATCCTTTTCCAATAAAAGAAAATCGATCTGTTTTGAGTGAAGTTCATGGTGTTTTAAATATTATGGCACAGGTTAAAAGAGATTGATTTTTTTAAAGCTCTATTTATTTACAGGAAATATTCACAAAATGTTATTTGATATTCTAGATGATGTTAATGGAAGCTGGTGATTCAATTACAGATGTTATCACCAATCATGGTGGCATGCCATGAAATTATTCCCTATGCCCCACCGAGTATACTGCCATGTTTTGTTTTCCAATCACCTATCACCTCGAAAAATCTTGAAGTTTGATACCCATATTGATGTGATTCCGGACATTTTCCAAATTGACTACTTCCCCCGGGGCATCTGGAACCTACTACAGAGTGTTCAGGGCAACTGATCGTCCTCCCTGAAGCACCTCCATGAAAAATCTTGATGTTTTGGTGATATATACATGATTGGAAGGATATACATGATTGACCATAGTATCCGGAACCAGTTTTACGAAAATGGCCATATTTCGGAAGTTTTTCAACGGATCTTAGTGCAACCACCAGCATTCAATTTTCAATAAGTTCTAGTTTCTTTTTTTTGACATGCCCTCCGAAAATCCGGAACATCTCCGGTGTCCGGTAGCCAGTATTCGTGACCATACATGTTCCGGAATTTTGACTAAATTTGCCGTCAAATGCTTTCGGCTTGTCCAAATTCAACAATTTTTCAAAAAGTTATAAGGAATTGAATTTGGGCAAAATTTTGCCTATCTCAATAATTTTGCCTATCCCGTGTATATACATACATTTGTCCAAAGCTGTTTTTTTTTTGACAAAAAACGATATTTTTTTGTGAAATGATGTAATAGGCCTTTTACAGCGATTTTTATCTCACATCTATATTCAAACGATACTATCGGACGTTTAACGAGGGCACATTAATTATTTAGCCACTACAGATGGATTGATCTGATACCTAGCTCGTCTACTACTTCGAAGATTCGTCAAGTGAGAAAATTTTATTCAAGGCGAGCTGCATCTGCCAGGCACAGAAGTCAACACTAAAGGAGAGACAGGATTGCTCAGGTGTTGAAGTATATGTATTGCGGATGCCGGGGATGTCTCGCTATCCATTCAAGAAAAAGGTATGCAAGCGTTCAAGGTAACGTGTGAAAATTTCTACTTTCATGTTTATTTTCTTACATAATTTTAATATATTGGGGAGCGAAGGGACCATCAAGGCACCGGAATAGAGTGATTTGGATGGGGGGAGTGAAATTGCAAACTCCTTGTTGCTAACATTTCGTGGGGCGGCGCTTCTCCCGACTCAGTAAATTCAGACATGTACCTAATGTTTACACCATCCGAAAGGCCTTTACCACTCGAACATATTTGCCAAAGAGGCCATTTTGCAATATTTCAAGGATCTCGAGTCATTTTTACCGTAGTTTAGCGTAGTAAGGTAACTCTGAACTTTTAAGTAGATCGCCTGGAAGTTCATGATTTCTCGAATAATTTTCTCCTAGACAGTTAATTCGTAAATGATCTAGATCTCAGGATACAGGTTATATAAAAAGTTCACATGTACACTTGCACCTCGTAGCGGAAGAATGATGAACTAATATTTAGACTATCCTAAGGGCTTCAGAAACTCAAACATATTTGTCGAAGACGCCAACTTCCTATATGTCAAGTATGCCTAGAATCGGGCTATTCAGTAATTTGACATGCACACTAACTCCACGTAGTGACATAATTCTGAGCCTTTAAGTTTACTTTCCTAAAGGTCTTGATCTGCTAGACAACTTTGCTAGAGAAAGTATCTTTCTCTATTCGATGGGTCACGAGATATTCTATGATGAATTCAAGAAGGTCAAACCCCATATATCACTCTAGACCCACCTCAAGAGGTTCCGCGTTAGTCGGGGGCTTGATTGTACACTGCGGTTTTTTTTTTTTTTTTTTTGACATCATATGTTGCCTTTAAACGGTTATAACTTTTTCCGGTAGACAGATTGAAACACTTTTTCGGGAAAAGTTACTCGGTAAAGGCTAAGAAATATAAAGAAAGGCTTCTGGAGCATTTAAATTCAAGGTGAGGGCTGGTTCTCAAAAAATATCAAAATTTCATTTTTTGATGCGAACTTGTGAAGAAAAATCCAAATCGCAGGAGGTCGAAATACGATTTTTCGTGGTTTTGGGATCCAAGTTAAAAAGAATTGGCATGGGGCTCTGGGTCTCAAGATTTTTTTCGGATTTTGTCTGCACGCTCTGAACACTGTTTATGAAATTTTGACAGTTCTGAGGTTTGAGGATAAGTGAAATTAAAAATGGAATTAAACCCTGCTTTCGTGGATAGAAAAAAAAAAAGCGTTTAAAACACATTAATTCACATATTGTATAGTTAAAAGGTCACAATTATGTTAACTTTTGCATAGAAACTACATGCTAAATCATTCTTCACCCTAACTGAAAACACACGTCCATTTCCGGAGCACAAAAAAACTTCTACTGAAAACCCACAAATGCAAACATAGAAAAAAAATGAAAAATCACGCTATTACCATTTACTGTACTCGCGTTTATTTTTTCGCCTTCCTGACTCACGCTCCACATTATTATTATACACTGTACACGATCTAATGACATAGTCTGGTTGGTGGTGGCTCCTGCCTGGCGGTGCTGGCAGTTGCAAGAAGACCCCATTAGAGGGAGCCATTTTTCCGAGCGCAACCCAAAGGCAGCATTCCTGGTCGGTCGTCGGTGGCCAGGTCATCGAACGCATTCTCGTAAAATTATGGCCATCTAGCAACGAACCGCCCGCCCGAAAATTCATAACGGGAGCGACAAGCGAAGGACTGACAGTCTATTCCGAATCTACACAGTGGCAGCCCATTTGCGTGAATGTAAATTTGTTTAAATATTTGATGCAGATAATTGCGGGGATCGGAGGAAGAGAATCGCTGGAGTGGCTTTTCACTTTCGATTTCTCTATTACCTACCAGCACCACAGTGCAGGACAAGTGAGGCCCCAGGAACTAGCACTGCATACAACCACTTGAACCATATGCTGAGTGTCGTTATCGTCATAATCGTTAGGTCGGTTGGGTGGTTTGCCGAAAAAATGACATCAACACGGTGAATGGGGTAGGTCCTCTCCTGGTAGGGGCCACATCATGGAGAACGAAGAGTCGGGAGGCGAAGGACAACACCGAAAAAAGTGGCACTTTTAATGATATTGCATGTAAAACAAGTGAAGCTTTTTAGATTATCCTAGACCAAACGATCCGGTCGGTGATGATGATGTCGAAGACGACGGCAACAAAACACGCAGAGAGGACCTCCGAATGAAAATGAAAGCTAAGCAGTTTTTGTTTGCCTTTCCGTTTTATTTGTTGCTGCCGCCTCATCCATCGATGGGACGAAACACAAGCGACGAAATCAGAAAGGACACTACGGAAGGAAGGAGACATTACGGTATTGTGATTTATATGTTGGGTAAACGAAATAAAAGTGCATTCCACTTTCCGTCACGAGATGGGGGATCGGTCGGTCTTGATGGGGATAAATTTCCAAAATTGGGGACTTACCTTTCCTGAGTTGGACGTCGGGAGTGAGCAGGAGTTACATGATGGCGGCGACAAAACGAACATTGCCGCGAGGAGACCAAATCCGAGAAAGGGTCCACTTTTATTTACCTTGACTGGGTACGGTTTGTAAGTTACAGCAAACAATGGAAATAGTCGTTGAATGAGAAATGTGTCTGCTTTCACTGGGCTCATCTTTTGCTTCTGCTTCGGTCACACAAAGCAGCTAGAGGTGGCATAAATACTGTATCGTTGATTAAATTTCCCTTGACAGATTGATATTAAGATAGCAATCAAATTAATTGATTTAAAACTCGCTCATAACTAGAACGGTTTGAATTGCACCTTATTATCTGGCAAGGTTTTAACATAGGACTACGAGTTATTTTTGAACCAATTGTTCTGTTTCCGTTTAGGACATTACAAGGTCACTGTTTAGAGGCAATAGTCCATTATAGAGCATGATGTCTTATTTTGAATAAAAGAAACAATGTCTTACAATGCGATTGCCTATGTTTGGTCAATCGTAGCAACCCTGTTGTATACAGAACATATTTGACAGCATTATCAGTTTATTTGCAACAGTCATTAGGGAACGTCCATAAATTATGTCACGCAAATATTGACTTTTTATAAGGAGTGTATCGAAAAGTAGTTATAAACTTCCAAATAATAAAATAGGCATGAAAACATGGTTAAAATTAACATACTATTTCAGTTTATTATAGCTTAACATGTTTACAAAAGATCCAAACGGAAAAACTAGTCATCATGTTCATTTCTGTAGAATGCCCGTACCTTTGATTTGACACCTGCCATCAAATTCTGCACAGTGACCTTTGTGCACTTCCTGGATGCCGCTGCCCAATTTTTCTTAAAATCGGTCATTGTTTTGGGACACTGTACCATCCTTCTTAAATATACGCTTGACTATTGCCCAATAGCGTTCGATCGGTCGCAACTGGGGACAGTTTGGTGGGTTGATGTCTTTTTCTACGAACTTGATGTTATTCTCCGTCAGCCACTGTAGAGTGGATTTGGCGTAATGTGCCGATGCCAAATCTGGCCAGAAGAGAGGAGGGGACTGGTGCTTTCTATACAATGGTAGCAACCTGTTCTTCAAACATTCCTTTTGATAAAATCTCAGCATTTATAGTTCCTTTTGTATAGAAAATTGAAGAACGCAAGCCACATGTGCAAATAGCTTGCCAAATGAGCACCTTCTGACCGAATTTCTCCATCGCAACAGTCGTATCTGCGGTTGGCACACGTTCCCCAACAGATTTAGTATAAAACTGCGGCCCCGGTAGCGTTCTTGAATCTTCTTTAACGTATGTTTCGTCATCCATCAAAATGCACTGGTCGACATTGTCCAAAATGCAGCTGTACAGCTTTCGAGCCCTGGTTTTGGCACGAGACTTTTGTTCCGGAGTTTGTTTGGGCACTTTCTGCTTTTGTACGTCTTCAAGTCATTCCTGCGCTTGATTCGTTGAATCATTCCGATGCTGGTCCTGAACTTCTTGGCTAGATCGCGAGTAGAGGCAGATTTGTTCCGTTGAATATAATCCACAACTTTTTGGTCAAATCGGGGTTGCTGGAGCCGGGTTTCCGGCCACTTCTTGAGTAAATCCTTGAGGGAGCACTCCTTACCAAACTTTTCGATGATGCGTTTTACACTTGTCGGGTGAACATTTACTCTTTTCGCAATCTGGTTGTAAGTAACACCCTTTTCGGTGCACCAAGTGTGCAGAATTTTCTTTTTAGTCTCAAATTCAATTCGCGACATTTTGAATACAACTTTATCAACGGAAATGAATGAACCGAATAATCATTTTTGACATGTAAACAAAGCAAATGGCGCTTACACGCTAAAAATATATACAGTAGTTTATGCGTAATAACGCATCGAATGTTTATAACTACTTTTCGATACACTCCTTAATCCCCCCCTTGTCACGTTTTTTGTATGGACCTTCAAATTTTTTTGTATGGATTGTCACGTTTTTCCAAACCCCCTCTCTCCCCTTACTGTGTGACATAGATAATGGACCTTCCCTTACGAAACAGTTACTAAGGTATGCGCTCAGCAAAATCTAACCATGGCTTATTGGCCACATATTTTTTATTTGTCAATATAATGATGTCACCAATACCACTAACGCAATGCCATTGTGTGTGAACGTTTTGATATACGTTTTGCTGTCACAGTAGCATTGTATTGAAAATGGAGTCGAAAGAACAATAATCAGTTGACTCTCGATCTGAAACCTGCCGGATCTGACGGCAAACGGAACGACAACTTCAAATCCCATGGGGTGTTGAATCTGGTTACACTACGTAATACGAGAGTGAGTTATGTCATTTTTGCTATTTGTGTGATTATGTAAACATGTCTGCATCTATCTCTTGGATTGTATGCAACCTTACATATTGTTTCATATTTTTAAAGTGACACTAAAGCTTGAAGCATTCACGTAGATGACACAATTTTCTATAGTTATTTTTTCCCTGTAACGTTATTTCCAGTTTTGTATTTTAAAATCACAGTTCAGTTTTCATTTGATAAATTCAACAGACTTTGTTTTTGATTCGACAATAACCCTTCAATGACAATGAATAACAGGGTCAATCTTCCATTACATAAATAATAAAGTAGAATTCAAAATTCTTACGTCATTAGTAAAAATCTACAATGATATTATAAGGGATTTTTTTTGTAGATTAAGTCGAAAGGCTGTCATTTTCGATTTATACATTTGTATTTTATTTGTATGGGAGCCCCCCTTTCAGGGTAGGGAGAGGTCTCTTACTATCATAAAAATCTTCCCCGCCTTAAAAACTCCTCCAAAAATTGAATGGTTGGGCAGATAGTGTGTACCATATTTAAATGTGGTGTCATTATCAGTCATGATATTCATATGTCAAATGATTGATTTTTATACAGACTGCTTCTTAGGTTCGTCAGTGACTATCTCTAAAATTTCAGGGAAACTCTGTCCTGATCTTCTGCAAGGCTCTTTACTGAAATTCTGGGAAGTTTCCTCCTGAACTTCAGGAAAATTTTCTGATGAACTTCTTGGCAATCACTTCTTATTTTCTTCGAAATTCACATTTAAGAACTCAACATTACCTTCCAGAAACATTTGGTAAGTTTTTTCCAGAACTTAGTTACTTTCTAAACTTCTAATAAATTCCATCCTGAACTACGAGGAAAGTTTCTGCAAAACTTTGAGAAAGTACTCTCCAGAATTTCTGGAAAATCTTCTTAAGTTGTTAGAAGTGGCTTCCTGAACTTCTGAGAAGTTTTTTTTCTGAACTGCCGAAATAATCTCTTCTGAACTTCAGGTGAGTATTCTCCTAAACTTTGGGAAAGTTTGTTCCTGAAATTCTGAGAAATTATTGCTTGAACTACTAGAACGTTCCCACTCTACTTCTGGAAAGTTTTTTCCTGATTTTATCAAAAGTATCTACCATAACTTCTGGGATTTCGTGAACTTCGAGAAATTCTCATTCTGAATTGCTGGAATTTTCGATGCTGAACTTAAGGGAAGCTCTCTAGCACTTCTGGGAAGTTCCAACTAAACTTTTAGCCTATTCGTAACTTGTGAACTTCTGAGGAGTTCTTTATTGATTCTTTTGAAAAATCCCTTCTTGACCCAGAGAGTGCCCTCTCTGGTAGGTTTCTTCCTGAATTTCGGGTAAGTTTTTTCCTGAGCTTATTTTTTCCAAACTTCTGATTGGTCTCATCCGGAACTGCGAGGAAAATTTTATTGAAACTTTGGAAAAGCCGTCTCCAAAATTTTTAGGAAAATTACCTTAAATTTGTTCTTGAAGTTCTTCCTGGACTTCTGAAAAGTCCTCTTCTGAACTTTTGGGAAGTTTTCTCCAGAACTTTGGGGAAGTTTGTTCCGGAACTATTGGGAAGTTCGTGCTCAAATTAGAAGGAAGTACCTCCAATGCTCCTGGAAAGTTTCATTCTTTTCTCTCTAAAGAATTTTGAGAAATCCTTATTCTGAAATGTTAAAATTTTCTCCTCTGAGCTTTGGAAAAGCTGCCTAGCACTTCTGGGAAGTTCCAGCTAACCTTTCGAGAAGTTTCTTCCGGAACTTCTGGGAAGTTATTTCCTGAACTTGAGAGAAGTTCTTTCCACAACTTCTATGACGCATCGTCCTGAGGATTTTTTTCCTGATTTTTTGAGAAATTATAGGTAGTGCCCTTCCTGGTTAGCTCCAGTCTGAAATTTGGGGATGTTTTTTTCTGAACTTCTGGGAAGTTCAATCTTGAATTTCTGGGAAGAACTCCAAAACCTCTGAAAAATTCTAAACTTCAGAGAAGTCCTCTTTCCCACACTTCTTCCTGAAGCTCTGATAAGTCCTCTCCTGATTATTGGGGAAGTTCTGTCTTGAAATTCTGGTAAGTATGATCTTGAAATTCGGTAATTTATTTTTGAAGGTTCTTCTTGCATAAACTGCTTGCTCCCAATACTTCTGAGAAGTTTCTACCTGAACGTAGGAGAAGTTTTTTTTCGAGGAAGTCTCTAAATTTCTCAAATATGATTTGTATTGTTGTGAACCTTGATTTTCGTAGTGACTTGATGGCAAAGGACCAATATTACCAACGCTTTGACAGTAATTTTTCGCATGGGTTTGAACACGCGTGGGATTGAACACTACCATAAGTAGGGACTCCATGTTACCCTCGGAAAGGGCCAATACGATACTTATCTCCGGGCCAATTGTGTCTCCAAGTGGCCCACCGCTTTCGTTTCTTCAAGGATTTCTACTTTAAATGATACCCACGATATTTTAAAATATTTCATCAAAGCATCTTACCGTATATACTATACTGTCCAGATCCTCGTACGTTTTAAATCCGAATTCCAGAGAACACCTATATTTGATTTTAAAAAGAATATATCAAATTTCTGTAAAAATCTGCAACATTAATAAAATTTTTGCTAAATGTCTGCAATAAAAATGAAAAGTCTGCAAATTTACAGACATGTCTGTGAATATGGCATCCCTGGGTACAGTAGAGGCGGACGCTAGCTCAACGAAGCTGTCAACAAGACTGCCAAGGTTACAGACATGAATGAAAAGAATAGAGATATAGGAAACTTGTAGAATATCGGAATAGTATAGAGTGAAATACAAATGAACAAGGTGGTGTTGAAATTGGGATTAATGTTAGTCGCTTGAAATTCTCTACAAATTATATTTAACAGCTAAAAGATATACATTCACACATTACTTGAAGTTAATTTACTACACATTAAACTTGCGAATATTCAAGAAATCTTATGTTCCTAAATATTAACTGTATGTACTTAACCTAACTTCCATCAATACAACAGGAAAGAACAGAGCCTATTGTTCGGAAAAGAATGGTCCTTAAATTATAGCCGCAAACCGATTTTTTGGAAGAGCTCCAGGCTCCAGAAAAAGTTTGTCGAGGACAAATACAAGCTGCTTGAGTCCCAGATAGAGTTGGGCGATGACAGTGACAGTATTCGGTGTAACCTTACCTTACCAATCAGACTAAGGCCGGTGTGGCCTCTGCTGTACACAGAAGTTGTTTCCATTGTAATCAATCCATGGCTGTACCGCGCCAGCCTCGCTGTCTGCGGAGGGTCCGCAGGTCGCATTCTACTTGATCGATCCACCTTGCTCGTTGCGGGCCTCTTCTTTTTGTACCCGTCGATTCGTTTTCGTGAACTATTTTCTCAGGGCTGTCGTCCGACATTCTTACGACATGCCCAGCCTATCGTAGTCGACCGATGTTTGCGATGTGTACGATGGTTTCGTGGTTCATTCACCTCCTCCACGTTCCGTCTTCCATCTGCACTGCACCGTAGATGGTATGCAGCACCTTCCGTTCAAAGACTCCAAGGGCGCGTTGGGGCTCCACTTGCAATGTCCATGTTTCGTGGCCGTAGAGAACTACCGGTCTAATCAATGTCTTGCTGATGATCATCTTTGTTCAATCTCAGCGTCCTTTGGAGTTCAAAGTATGCACGATTGCCAGCCATAATGCGCCTTTACATTTCTCTGCTGGTGTCGTTATCGGCGGTCTCCAATGAGCCCAAATACACGAATTCGTCTACTACCTCGATTTCATCACCCTCGATCTGAACTCGTGCTAGGAGGCTAACATTGTCTTCTCGTGTGCCTCTTCCCTTCATGTATTTTGTTTTCAACGCATTAATCACAATCTTAATTCTACCAGCTTCAGCCTTAAGTCTGATGTACGTTTCCGACATCGTCTCGAAGTTACGTGCTGCGATATCAACGTCGTCGGCAAAGCCAAATAGTTGGACAGACTTCCTGAAGATCGAGCCACTCGTGTCTATCCCAGCTCTTCGAATCACACCCTCCTGTGCAATATTAAACAACAAACACGACAATCCATCACCTTGCCGTAACTCTCTCCGAGATTCGAAGGAACTCAAAAGCGTCCCTGATATTCGGACGACACACATCACTCGATCCATCGTTGCTTTGGTCAACCGCGTCAGTTTTTCCGGGAGTCCATATTTGTGCATGATTTGTCATAGCTGGTCTCGATAGATTGTATCACACACTGATTTGAAATCGATGAAAAGATGATGTGGTAATTACCCAGTGCAGCGCTCTGGTCAGTGCTCTACCACCGTATTTCAATAGCTCGCTTGGGAGTTGGTCGACACCAGCGGCTTTGTAGTTTTTCAACCGACCAATTTCCACCTCCACTTCCTGCATGGTTGGGGTCGGGATCCTGTCATCTTCTGCGCGTGTTCCTAGATTTATTACCGAGCCACTCTCGTTCACTGTAACATTACCGTTCAGGTGCTCGTCGAAGTACTGCTTCCACCTTTCAATCACCTCACACTCTCCTGTGAGAAGGTTGCCATCCAGGCCTCTGCACGTATCAGCTTGTGGTACGTAGCCTTTACGCGAGCTGTTCAACTTCTTGCATAATTTGCGTGAGTCCTCAGCACGGTACAGTGCTTCCATTTCTTCGCGGTCTCGATCTTTCCTCTGGCGCATTCTCGCCCGTGCTGCATTCTTCTCCTCTACTAACTGCTTGCATTCGCCATCAAACCAGTCATTTTTTTAATTCGGTGCAGAAGTACCTAGTGTCACTAATGCAGTGCTACCAATATTTCTCCAGCCAGTCTCAAGAGTAGCAGCGCCAAGCTGCTCTTCCGTTGGTAGGGCTGCTTCTAGCTGCTGCGCGTATTCCTGGGCAACTCCGGTTTCCCGGTTTCCGGTTTTCCGAATTTGACGCATTGTACACCGTCGAGAGTTTTGAGCGCATAAATACTGCAACTAGGTAGCGGTCCGAGTCTATATTCGCACTGCTGTAAGTGCGAGCGTTGATGATATCGGAGAAGAATTTCCCGTCGATTAGAACATGGTCGATTTGATTCTCTATTCGTTGGTCCGAAGTAAGCGCAGTATTAATAGTAGGAAGTCAAGCCACTCCAAGGTAATGAAATGGGTTGGTAAATATGCAGAGCAGATAGACGCCGCCAGTACCCGTCAACCAGGAAGAGCCAAACCCTACCACAGCTAGCGGAAATGTTGCATCCCAAGGACAACAAGAGCCAAGCAGAGAGCACCAACAGAGTCTCCTCAAACATCCTTCTTTGACGAACTAGAAGTGCTAGAATCGGAGAGTTGCTAACAATCACCGATGTAGATAACTGGCGTTGGGCTCCATCCAAGCATAATTCGGCCGACAGCGTTTGGTTCAAAAGTCCTGCTTCCCTCCAGCTACCTGAAATAGAATGGCCAAAGCAGCGAGCTTCGCCATCACCAACAGAAGAGGAGTTACGCTCCTGTTACGCTCACAAAGAAGAGACAATTTCGGCGCAGTTAAGCAGAGTTCATCGAGCAGTAGGGTACGCTCTGCGGTTCATCGGTAACCTGAAGTGGCTGGCACAGGGCGGGCAGCGATACGTTGGCCTGTTGACGTCCGAAGAGCTGCAGCAAGTGGAAAAACTTCTTATTCGAGAGACACAGTGGCAGAGTTTTCCAGATGAAATGGTGGTACTAATACAGAACGGGCCAATACCCATAGGATAGCAGATATTGTTAGCGAAAACCAGCAAAATGTATCAGCTGTGCCCAATCTTGGATGAAGAATTCCCGATTATTCTGCCTAGATTCCATAAATTCTCAGACCTTGTGCACGATAGTTACTATCGTAAGTATGTGCATGGTAATGCAGAGACGATCGTGGATGAAATTCGTCAACGATATCACATTCCACTGATAAGGACGGCGTAGAACAAAGCAATGAAAGCGTGTCAATGGTGTTGGGCTCACAAAGTTTCACCCAAGGTTCCCCGTCTGAGACCACTACCGCTTGCGAGGCTGGTATCGTTCGTACGACCATTCACGTATGTCGGAATAGATTTTTTTGGCCCGTTGACTGTGAAAATTCACTATTCACATGTCTGACTATACGCGCAGTACATGTTGAAGTGTCATACAATCACACCACTGACTCTTGTATGAAGTGCATACGGCGGTTTATCTGCCGTCGAGGATCTCCGGCCGAAATTTATTCGGACAACGAAACCAATTTTCAAGGCGCAGAGAGATTATTGAGGGAACAGGTGGATTTTCAATCCTCCAAAGACTCCGCACATGGGCGGTACGTGGAAGCGGATGGTGCGCTCTGTAAAAACGGCAGTGAACACGGCATACAACAACTGCCGCAAGCTAGATGACGAGGCGTTGGAAACGTTTATGGTAGAAGCTGAAATGATTGTGAACAGTCGTCCACTGACATACCTTCCACTTACATCGGAAGAATACGAATCCTCACACCAAATCATTTTCTGCTGGGAACTCATCCGGTGTATGGCAACCGGCAGTGGAGGCAACAAATCCGGTGGACGCTTTATGATCTCCTTGGGGCCAGATTCAGCAGCAACTCGACGTAGTTTGGCGGAGATGGACTCGGGAGTACCTCCCAACGTTGACCAAACGTCCGAAGTGGTGCGGTGAGGTAAAACCGATCTCTAAAGGAGAATTGGTCTTTGTGGTTGGTGATGGCAGAAGGAATGAATGCACAAGAGGGCGTGTTATTCAAGTAGTAAAGGGGTCGACGGTAGAATTCGGCAAGCTATAGTTCAAACTGCAAGGGAGCTAGTGCGTAGGCCGGTGGTTAGGTTGACGGTATTAGAAGTTGATGAGAATGGTAAAACTGGACCTGGAAGTCAGTGTTATGGGGGAGAGAGTGTTGAAACTGGTAACACTGAATGTAACGGTACAGTAGAGGCAGACGCTAGCTGTCAACGAAGCTGTCAACAAGACTGTCAAGTTGACAGACATGAATGCGAAAAAAGGGTCAAAACCTCGTATTCTTTCGTTCAAAAAGTGAAGAGAGCGGTACCATATAGGTCGTACAAAGTGAATAAAAACCCCAAACAGGAACGAGAAGCAGGAAACCAGTTCGAAAACAAGAGCGCGTAAGCGGTATCACAAATTTATGACGTATTTATGGATGATGTTACAAACGTCAAAGCAGGCTTCAAGCAGTTTCCTGGTCTTGAGTTTTTTACCGCATTACAAGATAGCAAGGTTGACGGTCATTTCAAGGCCAACAAGTTGTCACAGTTTTCTAAAAAGTTTAGGTTTGGCAGGCTATTTATAGTTGTGGTTTAAAGAGCAATATCTTAATCTTCTAGAAAAGTCATCGATTGCAACGTTGCACTCTCCAACAGATTGAGTTTTTGGAAATTAGGCTTCAGAAATTTAACAACAAGTTTGTGCCCACCTTACACTGGCCAAAACAATCTTCCAGAAGAGCTTCGCTCACTTTCCCAGAATCTATGGAGCATAAAATCCCACGAATGAAAGCATGCCACCGAGCTGAACCGGGAACGGTTTCATTATATTTGTCTAAAAGGAAAATCCATCCACGTCCTCACCTTACCAACCATCATCCAGAGATAGCATTGGCATTGACACTGCTCTTTTGGTTTTTGAGGAAACTTTACGAGCAAGCCCCAGTGATGACGAATGATGGTTGCCCCCAGCAGTGGCTGATCCCCAAGAATTCCCTCCTTTCCAATAGCTATGATGCCGCATTCTACCCTCCTCATATCATGACGATAAAATCAAAATGGAAATCCCACCGTCCTCCGGGTATGGCAGGAGTCGTTGCACTGCGTCATCGTGAGAACCTCTCTACCTCGACAGGATGGCCAAGGAACGGTGAATGGGAATGATACTTTATGTTCATGTTTTCATTTTCGTTGGAAGTCGAACCGAAAACCAAAAACCGCTGACTGACTGTCAGCAAAGGCTACCAGGAATAAAACCTGACGGTGGAGGTTGGTGGCTTTCTTTTGTTGTCCTTTTGCGATGTTACTCGGGGAAAAACTTTACCTTTTTCGTAATGGAACGACATGCTGAACATCCACGGGGAAATGTGGGCGGAAGAAAGCAGGAAAGGTGTCAGGTCGTCGTGTTTCACCATGGCGGTGGGTGGTCGGTCCAAGCAGCGTAAAACAAACCATCCAATTATAAACATATCAACGTTAATAAATGAGTGTAGATAACGGCAGCCGATAGCGATCGCATGTTTATGGGGAATAATATCCTGACGGTCTTAGGAATGCTTGATTTTCGGTTTCTGGGTTGAGTGTGAATTGTCTGTTGAGTTTTTCTTAGCTTTTAAGAGAGCGAATATTTTTCGAGAAAACAACAGTCTTTTGTATTGTTTTGAAGAAAAATAGCATGTGTTATGGTTTGTATGTACGCCCCCAGTAATGTGCCCCGTTTTCCTGCCACGGGAACGCATTTTTCCATCACCAAAGACGTGGTGATTACAGCTGGCAAGGTATTGAAGTCTTCAACGGGATGTGGTCCAGATAACATCACATCGCTTGTACTAAAACGGTGTGTGGGTGTGCTTGCGTCTCCGTTGGCAAAGGTGTTCAAACTTTTTTTTGTATACCGGCGTATTTCCAAACTACTGGAAACAGTCAAAAGTTTTTTCCAGTGTTTAAGAAAGGCTGCAAAAGAGTGGACTCAAATTACCGTGATAAAGCTGCAGTAAAGGTTCCGCCACACGGCGATCGAAATTTGGTCGACTGAAACTTGACGCATTTCCTGTCAACGTGCATTAAAAAAATTTGCACACCCCTCATTTTGAAGATGTGTGCGTGTAGCATCATGCCTCTATTTTGATCAGGGATGCCATATTCACAGACATGTCTGTAAATGGGCAGACTTTTCATTTTTATTGCAGACTTTTTTAACGATGCAGACATTTAGCAGACACTTTATTTATGTTGCAAACTTTTACAGACATTTGAAATATTTTTTAAATTTCAAATAAAGGTATTCTATGAAGTTTGGATTTAAAATGTACGCAGTATAGTATTTAAAGGCAGCATAGAAGATACGGTAAGAAGCTTTGTTGAAATGTTTATAAATATCGTAGGTATCATTTAAAGTAGAAATCC
>JASCZW010015608.1:0-20181 GCA_034211315.2 Aedes japonicus
TGTTCTATGCTTCTTATATAAAGGCAACAATCTCTTCTGGAGACACTCAGATCGATAGATTTCCGCATTTATAGTTCCGGTAAAGGGTGTCCACGATGAAATTGCCACACACAAAATTGATTCGCAAAATTCGAGTTTTCATCCGATTGCCATCAAATTTTCAGGGATTGAGAAATAACTATTAAACTTCATTTTACCATTTTACTCGTATTTTATTTACAGTCCATACGCAAATGCCCGCACCTTGGCCTTAACCCCGGCCATAAGATTCTGCACAACCTGTGAATCAACCGTTTTTTGCATGTAAACCCATACTTTCTTCAGTTCCTCGACTGTCTTCGCTACCTTAGGTCGTTTAAGAAGGTGCTGCTTCATAATCGCCCAGTACTTCTCGATGGGGCGGAGCTCCGGAGTGTTGGGAGGGTTGAACATTTTCGGCACGAAATTGACCTTATTGTCCGCATATCACTTCAGCACGTCCTTGGAGTAGTGACATGAGGCCAAATCCGGCCAGAAGATTGTTGGGACGTTGTGGGCCTTCAGGAGAGGAAGCAGCCGCTTCTGGAGGCACTCTTTTATGTACACTTGTTCGTTCATCGTGTCCTGGGTCACGAAAGGTGCACTCCGCTTCCCGCACGTGCAGATGGCTTGCCAAACCAGGAATTTCTTCGCAAATTTGGACATCTTCTGAGTGCGGACATGCTCCGGAACGCTGAACTTATCCTTGGCCGTGAAAAACAGGTTGCCGGGGATCTGTTTGAAGTCGGCCTTCACATATGTTTCGTCGTCCATGATGCAGCATTCAACTTTTGTCAGCATGTTGAGGTATAACTTCCTGGCACGGGTTTTGGCGGACTTGTTCTGCTTCTCGTCGCGAGTAGGGGCCTTTTGAACCTTGAACGTTCGAAGCCCAGCCTTAGTTTTGGCCTTCTGGACAAAACTTCGGCTTAGGTGCAGTTTCTTAGCCACATCCCGAACGGAGGCTTTCGGATTTCGGTTGAAGGCCCCAACTACGCGGTTGTGATTCTTGGTGTTGTACGGAATACTTTTTCCTTCACTTCTGGGCTTCCGATCGGTGGTCAACCGTTCCTCGAACCGCTTAATCACTCGCGACACCGTGGAATTCGCGATTCCCAACGTTTTAGCGATGGAACGATGCGAGAGATCCTTGTTCTCGTGATGAATGCGCAAGATTTTATCACGCACGAACTGTTCTTTCGACTCCATTTCCGCGAGTTTTGATCACAGTGCTTTAAAACTTGCAGGATGTAAATAATGCACTATGACCTAAATCCACCCAAATGTTCATTAAATTCTACCCAACAGTTAATAAGTTAGAGCAATTTCATAGTGTGGCAATTTCATCGTGGACACCCTTTAGTGTAAAAAATGGTTGACTTCAAACCACAGGAACATATTGCTTGCCATACCAGTACCTTTCGACCGAATTTCTCCACTTGAATCGACCTGTCCGCATCGCTCACATTCTCTCCAACGACGGCAGTAAAGTATTGTGGACCTGGAAGGGTTTTTGAGTCCTCCTTTACATAGGTCTCATCGTCCATCAAAACGCATGCATCCGGACGCTGCAAAAGACGCGAATACAATTTCCGGGCCCTTGTTGATGCTCGCTTCTTCTGTTCTGCACTTTGTTTCGAGATTTTCAGGTGGTTTCGCCTCTTGATACGCTGGATCATTCCGACACTCGTTCCTGCTTTTTTTGGCCAAATCACGTATTGACATTGATTTGTTCTTCATGATTAGAGATACCACTTACTGCTCCAGTTTCGGGTTGGAAGAACCTGGTTTTCTGCCTCTTCCCGGTAGCTCATCCAAAGAATAGTGTTCCCCAAACTTATTAATGATAGTTTTAACACTCGCATGATGAATTCCAAACCGCTTCGCCAATTTTCGCATAGTAATACCCTTCTCACTTAGCCATGTGTCCAGAACCTTAATTTTCACTTCCTTTTCAATACGCGACATTTTAAAATCGCAGAATTTGAACCGCACAAACAAGTAAACAAAAGAAAGCTGACAGTCAAACGCACAGCATGCAGTGTTCAGAGCATAAAAAACCATCACAAATACATGCGTACAACGCAAATGTATGTGGATAGCTTATATTCGATACACTCCTTAGCTGTTGAAAATGTCCACCCCGACACATTCATCGAGGAAACAGGCGTCCAAAATAGCTTGTTTATAGCCGTCACCATATTTCTCGTTCAAATGTTCGGCATTTTTCTGAGGCACCAGTAGGCATCTTTATCCCAAGCAACACCGCTTTGTTATAATTGGATGCAGCAACTTGATTGTGACTTTATTGAGTCACATTGCAGTTATTTTGACTAATTTTCAACAAGTGTGCTGCTAGGGATCTTTGTTTTGGTCGACCTAAACTTGGCAGGAAATAGGTGCATTAGAAAATGTTGCACCCTCCTCATATTAAAAGTGTTTGGTGAACGTTTGTCGACAGCCAGAAAAGCTGGATCGGGGGGAAATCGAAAGCTGGAGGCCACAGCCACGTCAAAGAAAGTTGCCCGCTGTTTGGAGTGAAACCCCAACCCCTCCGTCCGAGATGTCCCAAAGAAGCTGGAAGTGGCGCCTTCAACCGTGGACAAAAAAACAAGCTGAACTGTCGACTTACAAGAAAGTGGTGCCTCCAAATTGCGACGAAAAAAAAAAACAAAACACGTCGGCCAAAGCACGATCGCAAAAGTTGTACACGACGATGCTGACGAAGTTTGATTGCCTGTTACAGGACGATGAAACTTACGTCAAGGTAGACTTTAAACAGGTTCCTGGACATGCATTTTATACGACACCCGTTCGGGGAACGGTGGCAGATATTTTCAAGCACATTAAACTGTCCAAGTTCGCGAAAAAATATCTGGTGTAGCAGGCCATCTTTACCTGTGCCTTGAAGAGCAACGTTTACATTGCAACCGTCAACCAGGAAATTTATCTTAGTGAGTGCCTGCAAAAACGTCTACTGCCTTTCCTGAAGCGACACAATTCTGTTCTATTTTGGTCGGATTTGGCATCTTGCCAATACGGAAAAAAGGCCATGAAGTTGTATGTTACCAACAACGTTCACGTGGTGCCCAAGGACAAGAACCCTCCCAACACGCCCAATCGAACAATGTTGGGCCATCGTCAAGTGGAACCTTAGGAAGACTCAAAAACCTGTTGTGATCGAGAAACAGTTCGCGGCAAACTGGCGTTCTGCGGCGAAAAAAGTGGGCAAGGAGACTGTACAAAATCTTATGGCAGGTGTTAAACAAAAGACCCGACAATTTGTTACAAATGAAGCTTAGCTGAATATTTCTCCTGTATTCTGTACTAACTGAACTTGAAAAAGAAAAAGAATTTGACGTATTAATGGAAAAAAATGTGATTTTGCTAAGAGTCATTTATAAGGCTCAATCCCGTTTGCTTTATGGAGCAGAATATTTCCGGAGTACACCAATACCAGTAGCAAAATATTCCGACCAACAAAATAAAAAGACCCATCAATATTTGAAAACAATCCAATGAATTTGCCTTGTTTCATATATGTAATCTATCTTTAAGAGCAGCAGCAATATCGAATATCGAAAACTTTAGACTGCACATTCGGAAATTTTCGCTTTGGAATTCGTTTATTCTGAATTAATGAAATGAACTTTTGCATGAAGATTGCGATGAAAATTATCTGGCAACGCTTATGATGCGCTCACACATCCACACATTTCAGACTATCGGTCTGAGCCTATAGGTATACCCCTTCATTTGACGTGTTCATCTGGCAACAATTTGATACTTCGAGTAGCCGCGAATAGAAAAGAGTGTTAAATTCAAATGGTGGACACGTGGTTTTGTGGGAAGGATAGCTCGACGAACACAATAGCGAAAAGTTTCGGAACTAATTACGACAGCGTAAAATCGACAAAAAAAAACAGGTGCACACAGTTAGAATTATTTTGTAATGTTCGATATATCTTCATGCACATAAAAAAAGCATGCAAATAACTTCAAAATCACAAGAGTTTTTAAATTTGCATGACTTGGAAATCCTTGTAATATTAACTCAACTGAATTTTACTTGATCTACTCCAGATTACCAAGTCGTTGATTACTACATGCAAGCGTATTTTAAACGATGGAGAGAAAAAATACAAATGATGATGAGAGAGATTTCGTGGACTTGTCAATAATTGTATAGTTCAAAAATGCAAAACTTGTTTTTTTTAATCGACAAAAATGATCGTAAGGAACCAAAAATATGAAATTATTTGATAATTGATTTCTTCAAACCTTTTTGTCGAGAAAACTTTCAGGCTGGGGATGTATTTCATCACGATCTGTCTTCATCACGAAAAAAATACAAATTCAATGCGTTCTGATCGACTCCTTAGTTTCATCTTTATTGTATAATGTGTTGAAAAAAAAAAATTTAAACAGGTTGATCCTTCGGAACCAAAAAGGCTGATACCTCCGTCGGAATGGTGCAAGAATCAAGCACAGAAAAAATATAATGAATTTTAACATGTGCGTGGAATTTCTCCTCTTTGAATTTTGAACCAATGTAAACGTAAACAACCTCATTGTTTGCAATTTTTCATACAGCATAAAACATTTTTTGCAATCTTCCATACAACATACTAGATTCAGGCGTTATCTGGCTTAAAACTCCATGATATGTCCCATTAATATCTGCCGAATCTTGCATTTCTTTAATAAGCATTAGATAACGCAGAAAATTAAATGTTTCTATCCATCTGTGAGGAGCGGAATATCCTGAAGACCTAAAAATAAGCAGAAAATAGCCGAACAAAGTGCTAAGCAAAAATCCATGGCGAAAACCTCCCAACCAAGCGCAACTTCAAGAAGAGTGGTAAGGAGTGCAATTCACTCAAAACCTCATGAGTGGAGTCAAATCGAAAATCAGAAAAAATAAGGCCAGTTTGTTTTCGATACAGTCTTTAGATAAAATCCATGTTATAAATTTCTGAATTTCTAATAATACTGAATTTTGTGAGTTTTAACCTGATTCTATTGTTAAACACATTCTCAACCTAATTCCAGTTTAAGAGCCCATGACATTCCTTATGAAAAAGTTGTTCATAGAATTCAGTGGTTGTTAATTAATCGCAACACGGGTCGTTGTGAATTTGGAAGATTTTTGCATAATTATTTTATTCAATGTTAATACGATAACCGAACGCTCGCACTTTACGCTCAACTCCAGACAAAAGGTTCTCTACAACATCTGGCTGCAGTTTATTCTGTACGGAAACCCACGGTTTCTACATGCCTTCCTCAGATTAGACCTCCTTGGGATGTTTCCGCAGTGCCTGCTTCAAAATAGCCCAGTATTTTTCGATTTCTCGACCCTAGTTCCTGGGGTTCGAAAGTGATCCCGTTGGCTTCGTACCACTCCAGGATCGTATGGTACTCGTGTTGCTTCAACAGAGGAATAAGATGCTTCTGTAGACACTCCTTGGTGTAGCTCTCCCCGTTTACAGTACCGGTAGTCACGAACGACGCACTCCGTTGGCCACATGAGCAGGTCGCTTACAAAATCATGTATTTCTTGGTTTCTGCTTTCCTACTTCTTCCGAAACTTCAAAATTGGGCTGGGCGGTGTAGATCAGTATCTCGGAAGCTGTCGGAAGTGCGCCTTGACGTAAATCTCATCATCCATGATAAGACAATGAGGCTTCGTCAGCATCTGGGTGTACAGTTTCCGAGCCCGGGACTTTCCCACCGTATTTTGCCATTCATCACGATTTGGAGCCTTCGGCATTTTGTACGTATTTGTAGTTCTTCCCGGTCCTTGGCTCTCTGAACAAAAGACTTGGACAGATTCAACTTTTTGGCCTCACCCGTGACCAAAGCATTGGGATTCCGCTTAAGCGCTTTCACGACACGCTTATCATCGTGATCACTAATAGAACATCAATTCGGACCACATTTCTCCTTCCGTTCGATGCTCAGAGTTTCGAAGTAACGTTTAATCACATGACTCACCGTTGACTGCACAATTCCGAGTTGCTTTCCGATGTCTCGATGAGAAAGTTGAGGATTTTCCAGGATCAATTAGCAAGGAATCAATTCGCGACGTAACAGACACCATTTTTTCCAATATTCGAAAAATTGACAACGATAAAAATAGAACAAAAAAAAAAACACTCTAAGCCCGTGGGAAACGTGATGATCCATACAAAAAAAAATAAAGGTCCATAAAAAAAGTTTGACAATGGGGGGGTGGTTGTAAAATGTCATTTTTTGCGTGACGTAATTAATGGACGTTCCCATTTTGGGAAAAATTTCTTATAAATCGGGGTTCTACGACACTCCGTTCATGAAATATGGCAAGTTGATGTCGTTGAAAATCGGAATATTTCAATTGAAATTGAGCAGGAAAACTGGCAACCCTGATCTTAAAATTTTTTAAAAGATTTTTCTAGAGATTTTTTTCGTTCAATGTCCATAAGCTAGATGTAGACGTAGGCAAAGTTTCATAAAAATCTGAAAGCCTACGGCCCAAAACGATAGTTAAATTGAAATCTTCACGTGTATCTTATTATCGCGACACATTTTCTGAGCCACCCTGTCCATACAACAAATAAATAGTCCTCATTCCCAGCATACGAGAGCGAGCACCTACCGTGTGGCACTACGCAGTAAAACTCGATTGTTTTTATCTTCCGGAATATCCCACAAATCCCTTGGATGCACTTTACCCGATTCGATTGCAATTGAGCTTTGAAGGGCGGGGACCAAAGGTGAAGGTGAAAGCAGTAGCAGCAGCAGGGCGAGTCAAGGATCCTAAAGAAAAACAGAAAGATAAATAAGGTTCGTTTGGGAGAAAGCGGCACACTGCAGAAATAAAGCGAAGCACCTCAGGAGGACCTGACAAGGCGGAGGCGGTGGCGGCCGGTTTACAATATTGGAATGGCAAATGTGCATCGGAGGAAATGGATGGGAGAACATAATAAGAAACGAAATAGGGATATGGTTTCTGCATTGTCCTAAAGTGTAATGGATTTATCTTATCGTGATGATCGAGTTGGGGCTATTTGGTATGTAATGCTGCTCATGATGTAATCTGGGAAAATCCAATTTGTTTAAGTCAATGGAAGTAATTTTGTTTTTCCTACGGTAGGGGCACTTACTGGTTTGTTCTTGTTCCATTCAAACTTCGGAGCTGTTGGTAACTAGAGCTTATCGCTTTGTTTCAAAGTGTATTATGATCGGTAAAAATAAAGTTCCCTTCGTAGATGATAACTGTATTCCGAGCAGTATTCGGTAATTTTTTTTGCCGAAATTTCAACAACTGAACGTTCGGTAATCCGATTTACCGGATATCGGTAAAATTTTACAGTAGTCCGGTATAAAATTACCGAAACTTGTCAAATTTTAACGAACGAAAGTAAAAAAGTACCGAATATTGTAAAAAAAATTAAGTGTCACAAAATTTGAACTTCTACATAAGAGTAGAAGTTTTCTTACATTTATCTTAGACGAAACAACAGTAAATGCGAATTCAAGAAAATTTACCGCTAGTTTAAAGCTACCGCTTGAAATTGAGAAGTATCACTCATGATCTAAATCAAACGAACCCACCCTACTAAAAGTATACATTTCTGATTGCTATTTAGCACCTGATTTCACTCGGGTCTTCAGTAACGCTTAACCGCCCAAGCTTTACCTTTTCCGAAGCGCAGTTAGCAAGCTTTGGAAAAAAAGAAATCCCCCATCCCATCGGTTTGTAGCAAAGCTCACACTCTTTCCTTCCTCCCATCCGTTTGGAGCAAGCAACCAAGCGCTTGCTGCCACTCTCCTCCACCTAGCAACTTAGATGCGTAACGCATTTGTCTCTTCTTCCCTCCCCCGTAACGCCTCACGCTCTGACAAAACAAAATAAACAAAATTCGGCTTCTTATTCCACCGCTCCCACCGCTCGTTTCCTTCTTCCCCACCCACAAACCCACAGATTTCTTGCACGTGTAATGTTTACCACCGACGACTTCTCCCAATCTCTCAGCGCATGTAGCTGCTCTCTCTCGCTTCCCGCATAACAACCGACACATTCAAATAAAGTCGATAGGCCGGCCAATTTTACATGACCATTCGCACCAACTTCTCTCATCGAACTCCGACATCAGGTTGTACTGTGTCTGTATTTTGCGACCGGCAGGCTCCCAACCTATCCCAACCCATGGCGGTGGTCGTCGCCTCTCCTGCTCGTCAAACTGCCGGGTTCACTGCTTATTACACAAAACGTGGTTGTGTGCTGGCATGGCAAGAGGCAGATATTTTGCGCTAACGGTCAACTACACTGACGACGGCCAGATCGAACGCCGCGCAAGGTGTTTTTTTTGCGGCGAGTGCCTCTGTCTGCTCCTCCGACCTAGCGCGAGCGACGAAGGTACTCATTGACCACGTTGTCAGCTGTTGTAAGGGCTGCACACTTTTGCACATTTTCATATCACTCGAGGCTGTGGTCGCTCCCGTTCTCACGATTTGTTGCGATGGTGCGCTCCCAATCTAAGGCGGCAGCGGGGTTGTCAGATTTTATTATTAGTTTTGGAACGCGTATGATCTTATTTTTTATCGATCGCTTGGTGCGTCTAATAACAATTAGAGAATTTAATCACAGGAGGCCAGCGTCATCTGAGAATTGATTCTTGGAGGAAACATTCGTCTACTCTATCTTTTGTTTATGTTATATCCTTATTTTCTAAAGATAAATAGAGCTTCTGACATTTTATATCTGGACACACAACATAACAAATCTATTTCAGAAAAATGATAGTGAATAAGAAATGTTGAATTCCCAAAATTAAGGTCATTTATAGCACTCTCTCACTTCTGCTCTCTCGCGTATCAATTCAACAATCAAACACAGCCCGTTAACAATTTTAAACTATTTAAAATAACTAAAATGAAATGTAATGTTTGCAGGCTAACTTTAGACCGAGGCTAACTAGACCGAGAAGGTTTAAATTAAAATGCGGACCATTTCATATCCGTCTTTTTCACGACGACCAATTCAATTTTGAGAGAGTTTGTTTGATTTGAATTTGTCTAACATTACTTCCAAGTTCTTACCAATTAGAAGCCAGCGGTGGCTATATCAATTTCAGTTTTCTATTCGTTGCATACCTTGACCATTATGTACAATTTACAAAATGGCTACCGTTACAAAAAAATTGAAACACCGGACGCTTATAACTCGATCATTTCGAGATTAATTTATTTTTTGATCTTATCAACTAGATGTTTTTACGACTGTTATTTTATTTACACAAGTAGGGTAACGGGATGTAATGTTAGCCAAGCCACTTCATTCGGCCTATGTACGAAGTATGTCATTTATTGATCGATGATCGTTTGAACCGGAAGCGATTGAGACCAGTGCTGTAAAATGTCATTTCATGCAATTGGATGAATTTACTGATAACTTTGCTGAACAGTTGAATTCATGAATATGGGGTATGATAAAATTGAAGCTTTTTACAAATTCTGAAACTTTGTCTAACAGTGCATTGCTCCAACTGGTATACAGAAAGTGTAATATTCACTGTTACATTCAAATGATATTCATTGATGAATATCATTCGAATATTCGGATATTGCAATCTCACCGCTTAGGTTTAACAGTTAGAACAGTACATTGTGATTCAAATTTATGGAACTAATCAAGCACTACATTTTTTCATACTTTCTATTGTGAAAATCAGCTTCTGAACGAGTTGTTGGTAAATTTAGAGCATTGGGTCGAAATGACTATTTACTGCACTGATTAAGACATTATTCATCAACATATTCACTTCCACGTAAGTTTTAATTTAAGTAACTTTTAAAAGATCATGATTTCATGGGTAAGCTGAACAGGTTACTTACACGATCCTTAAATAAACTAAATTTGGTTCAATTGAACCTATGAACCGAGTAATGCAGTCCCCAAGCAACACCAAAAACATCTCTTTGGTCAGTTATCTTGAAATTATGTTATACAGGAGTATTAAAAATGAAATGAAAAACATCTTTTGTCTTAAAAAAGCTGAAAGGATGTTCTCGCAAAACATTGGCCTATCATAACACTCATGTATTTTTTAGAACATATGACTTTATTTTCGACTCATATATGACCAAAACAGCGCAATTAACCGATTTTTTTTATAACATCTTTCAGGTCGCGTATAGCAGTTTTAAAGATGCACTACATAGCATGCTTTCGACAAGACGATGTCTTATCTTGGTAGTTTATTGCATCACAAAAACCAATAGGTTATAATCAAGTTATTGAAAAGTAAAACTAAATGCAGAAATTCATGAACACGACAATTCAATCCAAGTGTCAAACTAGCAGATGTAGACACAGATCGAATTTGACAGTTATGTTTGTAATGAATATGATGAATATGTTTATGAATTCCCATTACTTTTTATAAATTTTTCAAAACGATTAAAAAGCAGATCTTGCTCATTTGCAAGATATTATGCTTTTAGTTGAAAACCGAATTTATCGACTAGCGACAATCGATTTTACTATCGTTCTGTACGTTATACACTATGCCGGAAGTAGTGCGCTGTATAGCGCATCAGATGCGCTGTACAGCGCACTACTTCCGACATTAGGTATGACGTATAGAACGAGAGTAATATCGATTGTCGCTAGGCGAAAAATTCGGTTTTCAACTGAAACTATAATATCGTGTTAAGAAATAGATACAGAATTGGTCTAACTACAAGAAAAAAATAAACATATTTTCCGGAAATCATTGTGACGGACGACAAGAAACGTCATTTTCTCTCAAATTAATGGAACCGAATGACATTTCACTAATAAGATGCCATAATATGGTTATTATGATGTTATAATAACTAACTCAAATAATTTGCGATGGACCATCACGAGTATGTTATTAGACTGCTCTAAAGATGTGTTTTGGGCTCAATTTCAACTTCACGTCATAGCTATGGACAAAATTACAGTGCCGATTGAAATTTTGATTACAATTATCGCTAAAAATTTCGAAAGATGCATTTTTTTGTCGATGATTGAGATGATACATTATGAGTAAGAAAGTAAATTGATCGATAATCTAGACATTTTTTTTATGTTTAAAAAATAATTTTAGTCGACAGTGTAGACCATGTGTCTAATCCACCATGACGATTTTTGATGATTCCAACAGAGATGCTACAAACATGCAAAATATTAGAGAATTTTCTGTTGTTTTTTTAATCTTTAGAACGGCGCATGAATTTTGCAGGAGTAAAACCAAAAGTTGCACCATAAAAGTGACCTCGCATATTATATTTTGTTAAGCGTTCTGAGCATTTACAACCTTTTGATTTCTGATTATGATTAAAAATTGATTTGGTCAAAAACGATTGTCATTTTTTTACTATGAGCTGTGAATATTCTCCTCATAAACAAACATATTTTTCTCAATCATAACAATCTCTGTTGATTTCTGATCGTTTGACATTTCTTAAACAAGCATGTCATGTTCAAGTATTTTTGCAATTGTTTTTACTTTGAAATTACTTGATTATAACCTATTAGTTATTATGATGCTAGAAACTAACAAGATTAAACATCATCATGTCCAACGCATGTTATTCAATACATCTTAAAAACGTATTATTAGTCCTAAATCTGCATCTAAAAACTTCTTGTGTGATCTTAAAGATGTTTCAAACAGATCGATTTATTGCGCTGTTTTGGTCATATAAGATACCAAAACTAAGTTATGTGTACTAGAAAAATACATGAGATCATGTCTTAAAGATGAATTTTTGATCATTACATAACAAGGTGTGTTACTTGGGTCAAGATGTATACAAATTAGTCACACGTTATAAACTAACCGTTCACATAGGTGAAATATCATTGATTTAACCAGAAAACCGTAGACCCAATGTAAGGAACTTTTTTTCTGTGTTTCCAACTATGGCCTGTTGTATGAAAACCATATTAAAAATGTTGTTTGATGTTTTGATAAAGTTTTCTGAGTCTGAGTTTCGGTTGTATGTTTTCCAAATGGCTCATCCAATCACAAACCTAAGAAACAAAATTTATGTAGAGTAAATTATAGTGATTGGATTATTGAATGCCCGATAAATCATATATGAAAATCTCTCAAGTGTTTCTAGGCAGTTTAATAATAGTTTGTTTTGTGAAAATTCGATTTGGGTAGAGAGAATGGAAACTTGAAGGAAACTTTCACCTACTTTATCACTTATATGCGTTTTAACACTATTTTATTCAAAGATAAATAGAGCTTGAGTCATTTTATATCTAGACGCACCATAACGAATATATTTCAGAAACATGATAGTGAAGAAGAAATGTTGAATACTCAAAATGAAGATCATTTATTGCACTTTGAAGAGAAAATTGCGAAAAATTATTCCGATTTGGTTTTCATAATATAGGGTAACGGGATGTAATGTAAGCCAAGCTCCTTCATTCGGCCTATGTACCAAATGTGTCATTTATTTAGACATAATCAACAAAATTATGTTGCTACTAGCATGGTAGATGTAATCCGAAGCAATTGAGACAATATTAATCTTCTTATAGTCGTTCACTTCCGCGTAATTTTCGGTTTCTTGAACTTTTGGGGCATCATGATTTCACTGGTTATGCTGAACAGATGAAATACACGGTTTCAAGTGATCTGAACTTGGCTTAATTGAATCGATAAAGCATGTAATGCAGTCTGGATGTGCAGAAAATAGTAACACGTTACAAACTAACTAACTAACGTAGACCCAATGTTGGGGACATATTTTTTCGTACGTTCTCAACTATGATCTGTTGTATCAATAAGGTAGTAAAAAGGTTGTTGTTGGTAAAATTTCAAGTGAAAATGCATGAATTTGCGGTTGTTTATATTCAAGTGGCTCATCTCAATACAAACCGAAGGAACAAAGTCATTGTATAAAGAATTTTAATGTTTTCATTATTGAATGGCTGATAAAACATATATGAACACCACTTAAGTGTTTTGAAGTAGTTTTACTTTAGTTTGGTTTATGAAATTTTATGTTAAGTAAAGCGAATACAGCTGGTAATGCCTTAATTCATAAACCTAGGAAAAAACCTTACAAAGACTGCATTTAGTAATATATCCATCGAATGGGACGAAGGTGCATCCACAAATAGACCCAATTTGATGCTTATAGACCAACATTAAATCCACATCCCTCGAAAGTTTATGGCATTATAAAAATAGTTGTGTAACTTTTAGTGAAACATGCTACCAAATGCCTGATCAAACTTATCTTTGCAAGTGTATAACTAGTTGAATCTCGCTTACAGCGTAAACACTTTGTGAGTTATAATGAAAAATGTGATCGCTGGTTGCATAATAGGCTTAGTCAAGGGACACATACCCTAACATCATATTATGGAGACTCTAACCTGAGTGACCCTCTGTTCCACCAACTCTTCATCTCTGTTGCATCCAAAGTCACTCTTTTCACTCTTCTTCGACTTCTGGTTGACACTTTTTGACGTAGATTACGTCTTACGGCAAGTGTAAGATGCCAATTGAAAATCTAAAAATTAGCAGAATATCATTACATATTAAACGTTTATTACTTATTAAATGCTCGCTTGGTTTACCAAATGTTAACATCAATCGGTTGTACACTTTTCCGCGTATCAATTCAACAATCAAACATTATCTGTTAATATTTTTTAAACTATTGAAGTTAACGAAAATAAGAGGTGATGTCTTATAATTTGGTTTACAGGCTAAATTAAGACCGAGTTTAACAATGCAGAAGGTTTAAATTCAAATGCGAACCCTTTCAAATCCGTCCTTTTTAGGAAGAGCAATTCAATTTTGAGAGAATATTATATGCATTTGCTAAGCGTTACTTCCATGGCAGCAAGCGGTGGCTAACACAATTTTAGTATTCCCTCGTTGGATACCTTGACCATTATGTACAATTAACAAATGCCTACCGTCACGAAAAATTGAAACACCGGACGCTTATAGCTCGACCATTTTTTGATTGATTTATTTTTGAGATTTTTGCTCTTATCAACTAGAGGTTCTTACGACTGCCATTTTATTTACACAAGTAGGGTAACAGGATGTAATGTTAGCCTAGCCCCTTGTCTTACTATGGCTTGTTGTACGAAAAGCATATTAAAAATGTTGTTATTAATAAAGTTTTCAAAAACAATTTCTGAGCTTCGAGTTGTATGTTATCCAAATGGCTAAACACAAACCAAGTAAACAAAATTTGTGTAGAGTGAATTTTAATGATTTGATTATTGAATGACCGATTAATCATATTTGGAAATCTCTTGCGTGTTTCTAGGCAGTTTAATAACACTTTGTTTTGTGAAAATTTGCTTTGGGTAGAGCGAATACAGCTGGTAACGCATTAAATCAGAAAATCAGAAGAAAACCGTACGAATACTACATTTTATAACAAATCTATCGAATGGGACGAAGTAGCATCCATGAATAGACCCAATTTGGTCCTTCTAGATCGACATTACATCCATTTCCCTCGAAAGGTTCTGACTTTATAGAATGAGTTTTGTAGCTTTTCATGCTACATACTCCCAAAATGTCTCCTTAAACTTATCCAAGCAAGTTTACAACCAGTTAAATTTCGCTTCCAGCTAAAATACTTCATGAGTTCTAATAAAAAATGTCATCGATCGTTGCATATTAGGAGCTGGTCAAGGGACAAACAAACAAAATGTTACAAATAAGAGATGAACATGTTTCACGTACATATTCATCAATCGGCATTGGACAATTTTAATAAATGGTGCGTTTCTTCAATTATCAAGAAATTCCCTATCATGGCCAATGTTTTGATTCTCGAATATGGTATTCCGAAGTAAAATTCTCTTCATAATCGAGTACGTACTGCTATGAGCAGTTATTCTGTTTTGTTAACGATTCGCGGTGGATAGAGTTTTACTTCTAGGAAGAAATAAGTTTTAAGAAACAGTATGAAAGTGAAAATAAGTGTAATGCCTAATTGTTTTGATGCCAACCGTATGAGCAAATTTCAGAAGTGCGTTAAGCATCGAACATCCGGAAAATCTGTAACTCCTGTTTATCGGGAGAAACTGAAAGCAGCCAGAGGTAATGCGTTGCAAAGCACTGGATGGAACGCTGGAGAACGGCCTTCAACTCGAGGCCATGTAATCATTAAACCAAACGGCCGTCTTCAGGGCTAAAAAATGCTTACGAAAGAGTGTACAATAGAACTTTCTAACATACTTACTGTCTAATGCAGGCCTACCGATCTAATAGGACCACACCTACGCTATTTGGATCAGACTATGCCTTACGGTAAGAGTAGGCGTCGAATGCAAATGAAAATGACTGAAACTGTTTGAACGGAACAGCTTTATCATTTCTCGATAGGTTTTCGAAATTTTCGCTTAGTCGGTTGAAGTTAATCGAGACTATCAACTATCAAAAATATTATTTATTGATTGAATTTGAATTCCCAAACAAACTTTCAACAATCAATAACGCGATAGGATATTAGTCTCCTGCTAGTCGATCATATTAAAACAATCACCATTGCCAGCACAATCAAAGCCTTTTCAGCATACCAACGGCCCTGGTTTTACCGCCAAAGAATTTCTAAAAAGCGAATCATATGATGTTCTAACATTCTAACTCACTTACTTATTTTAACCCAACGTCCATTTGAAGAGTGCCTGCGTTGCAATGTTCCGCTACGTAACTAACAAAACTAATCGAACTGTTTAAAGGAGTCTACGCTAACCGGTCGTGCGTTAAACACAACTCTACAGATATTTTCGTTGATAAATAAAATTTGAGGGAATCAACAACTACCACGGAACCATGTTAATGAAATAAAATGTTGAGTAATGAAAATGAAGGAAATTTATAACATTTTAAAGGAAAAACAGCGAAAAAATTATTACGAACTGGTTGTATTAACTCTCGTACTTTACTCCAAATACCAATCATCATATTTTGACACTCTGTTGACGATCCACCATCTCTCCATTTCTGTTGCATGCAGAGTCTCTGTTTCTGCTTGACAATTTTCCAATATTTCTCAATTAAGCTTAGTGACGTTTAACACACACGCACACACACACACACACACACACACACACACACACACACACACACACACACACACACACACACACACACACACACACTCACACACACACACACTATCGTGTTTCTCGTCGTGTTAAATCAATTCACTCTCCCGCAGAAAACCATGAAGTTTGGCTAACCATTTTTAATCATCTTGACAACAGTTTTTAATGTTTTCGTCCTAAACGAACTACCACATTTCCAGAATGGGGAACTACCACTAGATTTAATAAGCTTTATTGGGAGAAATTGAGTGCGGTTGGGTGCCTTAATATTCTTTTCGAAGAAATTCACCCCGATACCACTGTAATACTTCAGGCCAAAACCTGATAGGAACATTGCTTAAATGTACAGAAAAATATGTTTTTTTTTTCAGGCACTTCTGCTTTTTAGAATCCATAGTCTTGTTTGCCATGCAAACTTAGATTTGTTTTACCGAAACTGCAAGTGCCTTGACAGATCATATATCATAGAAACCCTCTAGGATTCAGATCATTTGCTTTCTTTTAAATTTTTCGATAAAAACAAATTTGAACTTTCTAGGGACATCAAGTGACCTTATAGAAGTTTTGTTCGGGATGCTGTGAGTCCATGAAGATGTATCGTTCTGCTTTAGTGTTTTGTTTGGTTGCGTACTGGCACGAAAAGATCTAAATCCTTCACGCGGACAAATGCTTCTTACATTGCTTTAGCTGGCATTAAATTCATAGCAAAATCATAATCCGAAAGCGTTAATCGTTCTCAGCACCTTCAAATGCAACTTCCGATCCTTAGTTCCATTACAGCACTTGCTATAATCCTGCCGCTTTGAGAACGCTTCACACGTCCAATTTAGCACAATTCAACGACTTCACGATTCTTGAACCTAATCACAATGGAATTTTGAAGTGGGTATCCATAATTAAATTTCGGTTTGCAGCTTCCATCAAATAGGGTATGTGTCCCTTGACATAGCCTAGTATGCAACAATCGCTTACATTCTTTATTATAACTCATAAGGTATTTGAGCTGGAGGCATCATTTAACTAGCTATACATTTGCTGAGATATGTTTTATAAACTATCTGGTAATATGTGTCACGAAAAGTTATTCAACTCATTTTATAAAGTCAGAAACATTCGAGGAATATGCATGTAATATCGGTTTATGGGTACCAAAATGGGTCTAATCATAGATGCAACTTCGTTCCAAACAATATATTTGTTTGTAAATGTTGTCTACATACGAGTTTATATTCTAATTTTCTGATTCAGGCGTTGTCAGCTGTATTCGCGCTACCTAACAAACAATTTCACAAATCAAACTATACTTAAACTACCGAGGAATGAATCCTAAAGAGTTTGAGCTATTTAGTGGAATACCTGTAACTAGATATGAGAAGAAAAATTACATACATTAATTGTTATGTTATATATTCTCCGTGCGAGGAGTAACGATTATGATGTAGAAGGAGATGTTCGCTCATCACCATGAGGCACCAAGAGTGAACAACAATGTTTTTGGCTAGAATTGGAAGATATGAAGAGAAAGTTTTGATAGTTCCACTAGTGTGCGGCAGGCTTGGAAACATAGCAGATGTTTTAGGAAAATTGAGCGAAAAGGACATGAGCGTCTTCCAACCGGACATTTTTGCCTGTTGAAGTGGCGGACTTAGTCCGTGCTTTAACCTACCCCGCAGTGGGATGTTAGGCAAAAAATGTCGTTGGTTCGAGTACCACTGTACACATGCCCTTTCGCTCAATTTTCCTAAAACATCTGCTATGTTTCCAAGCCTGCCGCACACTAGCGGAACTATCAAAACTTCTCTTCATATCTTTCAATTCTAGCCAAAAACATTGTTGTTCACTTGGTGCCTCATGGTGATGAGCGAACATCTCCTCTATCAGTAAGAAAATTAGTTTTTACCATTTAATTCAAACTAGTTTTGCTTATCTTGACAGATACGCGTATTTCGTCTAAAATGTGTAGACTTCTTCAGTGTCTCGTACTAATAACACGAAACGAAATCTGTGTAGAGTAAATAATAATGTTTTGATTGCCGAATGGCCGCAAAATCATATGTAAAAATCACTCTAGCATTCCATAGTAACTAGAAATGAGAAGAGAGATTAGTATTTTCCATTTGATTCCAACTATCCTTATTACTTATCTTGACAGATACGCGTATTTCGTCTACAATGTGTAGCAGTCTTCTTCAGTGTCGTGTATTAATAACTCGAGAGTCAAGGTAGTTGGATTTGAATGGAATATACTAATCTTTCTTCTCATTTCTAGGTACAGGTATTCCACCTAAACAGCCTCACACTTTCTAGATAGTGAAAGATGTTCTGACTACCTGAGAACGTGGTTGGTTTTTAGGTGCTCTGGTTTGTTCAATTCTTTGTGCTTCAGATTAATTAAGCAGTAAACAATATCTAAGAAAAACGTTCTAGTATTGCGGGAAATTTTTCTTGATTGCAAAATATCCAAAACAAATTGAGTTTTTTACAGCGCATCATGCTCCAAAATCATATGCGCATTTTGTTTCATTGTGATTATTGGCAGGTTAGGAGTAAAAAAATTTACGCGCCTTGGAAATTTTGCGACTGTACATTATCAAAAACAAATGTACAACAAATATATTCCATAAATTAATCATGAATTTCCTGAAAGTTGGTGGCATTCAATAGAGTTATCTAAAAAAATGCTGAAATTGGTCTTCGATCATTTTGCATTACATTTAAATGTTTTTGCATTAGTTTTCCCCACATTTAAATTATTTCTAATATTTCAAAATGGCGATTGGTAGAAATCACAGTTTGGTCAAAAAGTCAATTTATCTTCGCAATGACCAATATATAACCAGTTTACCGATTAATGCAGTTACTGGAGGCAAAATGATTCGAATATATTTTTTCAACTGACCATACTAACATAATTTAAATGAGTGCTAAAATGGCATTTCAAAATAACATTTCACGAGTTTATCAAGTTGAAATTAATCCTTTGACAGGAGTAAAAGAATTTGAAAAAAATAAAACATTTTGGCATCTCTTGGTGCCATAATAAAACCAAAATGATTTCTAGTGGCCTTCACAAAACTTTTATAGAACTCAGTAGACTTGGTTGGTTGGTGATTGGATCGGGGCAATTTTACTTGGGATATTAATACCATGCAATATTTGTGGGTCTGCCTAATTTAAGTAAATTATTGCAACTCTGAGAAGGACAGGACGAATGAGTGTGGGATGACCACTATAGGAGCGAATCAGTAAAAAAAAAATATTGCCCGTTCAGATCATAAATGATTCAAATTCAAACGCAAGCATCTCATTGAGTCAATTTATTAACAAGTTTGCATACAGAATTAGTATTCCATACGCAGCCGTAGCAGCACACTTGTTTTTTATCGGTTGAAAGAACTTCTCCAATTCAATCGTTGGGAAGTCAAGTAACTTGCTGCTCAAGTCGACCGAGTAATTCAAATTGAATTTTACCCTGACTCACTATCTTCCCCCAACTCGTCCCATTCAGGCTCAACAATGTTTTCAGGCACCTGTGTTACATTGTTTCGCCATAAAACCTGGTTGAGGGTTTGTTTATCTAATCTAACACCATTGAACTTATTAATGAATCTAGCTTGATCAAAAAGAAACTATAAATTAGAAGAAAAAATTAGTAATCTCCATTTTAACTCCAACTACCTTTGCTTATCTCGACAGATACGCGTATTTCGTCTACAATGTGCAGATTCTTCAGTGTCTCGTACTAATAACTCGACTTTTACCGACTTTTACCAGTCGAGTTATTAGTACGAGACACCGAAGAAGTTCGCACATTGTAGACGAAATACGCGTATCTGTCGAAGATAAGCAAAGGTAGTTGGAATTAAATGGAGATTACTAATTTTTCTTCTAATTTATAGTTACAAGTATCTCCACTAAACAGCTCAAACCCTCTAGGATTCGATTAAAAGTAGTTTGCGTCATATCCAGATCGTCGTTTTATACATAACTCCACTGAGTATTTTATTCATTCAAGAAGCATAAAATTGAACAACGACCATAGT
>JASCZW010015609.1:0-20198 GCA_034211315.2 Aedes japonicus
CCAGGTAACCAGTAAGCATTAGCATATGCAGTAAATCAACCCTAAATCTGCATTTTAGATGCTACAAGCATTATATTAGCAGTATATCAGCATCTTGAATGCTATCTGTTGTAAAGTTGCATTTCAAATGCTATTTAAATGTTTGAAGCCTGTAACAAGCATTTCGAATGCAAAATAGCTTTAATGAAGCATTATCATAGCATTGCAGTTATGCATCCGTATAAAGGGTGATACGGTCAAAATTTGGTCAAGGGAAAACGCGTGTAAATCGGTGAAATCGTTTATTTAAAAAATCAAATTAAATTTCTTTTTCAAGTTCAATTAGTATAAAATTCAGGAAAAATATTCAGTTAGGCTTCCGCTTTTCCAAATCCGAATTGCCGGGCCTTACGCTTGACCCCTGCCATCAGATTTTGTATCAGCCACCTTGTCCACCTTCTTCGCCGCAGAAAGCCAGTTTGCCTTGAACTGCTGCTCGTCCTTAGCAGTTTTTTGGTCTTCTTAAGGTTCCGCTTGACAATAGCCCAGTATTTCTCAATTGGGCGGAGCTCTGGCGTGTTGGGAGGGTTCTTGTCCTTGGGAACCACCTGCACGTTGTTGGCGGCATACCACTCCAAGGCCTTTTTACCGTAATGGCAAGATGCCAAATCCGGCCAAAACAGTACGGAACAACCGTGTTTCTTCAGGAAAGGCAGCAGACGTTTATTCAAACACTCTTTCACGTAAATTTCTTGGTTGACAGCCCCGGAAGCTATGAAAATGCTGCTTTTCAAGCCACAGGTACAAATGGCTTGCCAAACCAGATATTTCTTTGCGAACTTTGACAGTTTCGTGTGCTTGAAAATATCTGCTACCTTTCCCCTTCCTGTCGCCGTATAAAACTCCTGTCCCGGAAGCTGCTTGTAGTCGGCTTTGACGTAGGTTTCGTCGTCCATTACCACGCAGTCAAACTTCGTCAGCATCGTCGTGTACAGACTCCGGGATCGCGCTTTGGCCGTCGTATTTTGTTTATCATCGCGATTTGGAGTCACTACCTTCTTGTAAGTTGATAGTCCGGCTCGTTTTTTGGCTCGATGCACGGTTGTAGACGATACACCCAGCTTATTTGCGGCATCTCGGAGAGATAGGTTAGGGTTTCGCTTGAAACTACCGGCAACTCTCTTTGTCGTCTCAGCGGCTTCCGGTTTTCGATTTCCCCCCGATCCAGACTTCCTGGCTGTCGACAAACGTTCCCGAAACACTTTAATTACATTTGTAACGGTTGATTTGGCAACTTTTAGCGATTTTGCCAACTTTGCGTGCGAGTAGCTCGGATTTTCACGATGCGCGAGCAAAATTTTGATACGCTGCTCTTCTTGCTTGGACGGCATTTTGACAACTGAAGAGTGAATTCCAAAATCAAAATAGGAGCAACATTCTACACACACACCTTCAAAATGAGGGGTGTTCAGGTTTTTTAAATGCAAAATTGAAAGAAATACGTCAAGTTGATATTGACCAAATTTTGACCGTATCGCCCTTTATTGGGCCAAATGCGGCATTTAAGGTGACTTAATTGCTTGATAGGCTGCCGTAAAGACGCTTAGGAACTGCTTATTGGTTACCTGGGTTCCATTTGATAGAACTTCTGCGTTTCCTGAGTGCGGTGCAACTGATCCATGTCCTCACACTCCGCTGCTTTTCGGCGGTGTGTTTTTTATACAGCTTGTACCCGGAAAATGCTATCCACATTCATTTGCATTGCACGCACTTATTGATGATGGATTCAAAATGGTCCTCACAGCATGCTGTATGTTTGACTACCGTTCGTTAGTTGTATATTCGTACGAATTAAATTCATCGTATCCGAACTGTTGCGCGTTAAAAATAAAGTGAAATTTAGCTTTGTTACACCTGGCTAAGCGAATATGATGTAACAGTGCGAAAATTAGCAAAGCATTTTGGATTACCTCACGTAGTATGAAATCCATCATAAACAAGTTTGAGGGACACTATTAATGGACCCAAAACTGAACCACAAAGTGGTATCTCTAATTAGCAAATCACTGATTTGCTCAATAAAGCTAGAAAGAATTTTGGAATTATCATCAAGAACGCATCAAGGAACGATACAATATGAAGACCTATAAGATGCAGAAAATCGTTAAACGCAATACAGAACATAGGCAAAGTGCTGCAATAAGGGACCGAACTGTAATCGATAGTTTTACAGCAACCGGTTGTAAGTATGTATCATATTATTTTGGTGAAAATTTATTCCCAATAACGAATTTGAATCTGACAGGGTCAAGCTTGCGCCTTGTGAAATTGTGTACCTGAAAGTTGTTCGAAGTCGGCTGCATTGTACTATAGGTGGAATTTCACTCAAATCGCGATCAGACATACCTGGGTTGATTCTGATGGATCTCACGATCTTTCTATGGAGCAATTGAATGGCAGTTCCACATTCGCGTTTACTTTGAGACTCGCTAGTCGTGGTCAAGGTTTCTCTGTATGTTTTGATGGTCTGGTGTTTGAAAACACTACACTTGAGCCAGCTTGGACGCGGATCTTCCAGGTAACCGTGCACTTTTTTTTTCTACGCTCCTCTAGCATGGGGACTCTCTCGAAAACGAGAGCGTTTTATGAACTAAAAAAAAAATCATTATAATAATTGTCAACAAAAAGACGTCAAATACTTCTCAAAAATGTCCACTTGGAGCGCTGCAAAAAAAAAAACATTTTTCATCTAAACAACACACTAGACGACACAACAACAATTGGCTAACCTACCGATCAAGTAGCAATTCATAACTTTTAGGATAACTAAACGACGAACTGTCATGTGACACACATTTTAGGTACAAAAAAAAATTACTGCAATGTTCTCTTCCAGTAGAGCACTCAACACTGAAGAAGTCTGTTTTTCGCAGATAAAATGGGCCTATCTGTCAAAACATTGGTTGTCTGTAGTGAAATTCAACGGAATTTGCTTGCGTTTTTTTATTGATAGTTTAAAAAAATGTTTCGGTTTTTTATATTTTATATTAAAAAATATATTTTATATTTCAAAAATGGGATCAAGTGAAGTTTAAATTTTCCTGGATTCCTAGTAAAAAAGTTTGTCCCATTACTAAGTGGGCCATGTTTTAGACTACGGGGACTTATATATATATATGGAAACCTTTCGATCTGAGTGTCTGCAGAAGAGGTTTAGCATAGAGTCTCTTCACTATTTACACCAAAACAAATCGCAATTGACTTACAAAAAAGAGTACAGATTTTCTTGAGAAAGATATTGATCCGTAACGAAAAACGGAAGACATCATATGTAGTGATTAGCGCATCGATAGAACCATATCGAATGAATGAAAATCCTGCTATACATCTACATTCACAGAAATTCAGATCATGGCAGCACTTTAGATGCACTAATGTATTATCGAACGTCGTTCGATAATGCCACTGGCACGATTTTCAACTCCTTAAGCTATTTGATCGACAAAGACATCCCATTTTCATAATATTGTGAGGTAGGTTTTCAAAACAACTGATCAATTGCTTTACTTGGCTTGGTGCTGCTCGTCTTATCATCGCAAGCTCCCAAGCATATAGCATAATCCTAAGGTGTTTTTGCCACACATTTAGGGTTGATTCATTTAACATCTAGACGCAACCATGCTTAAGGAAATAAAAATGACCATGTTAAGGAAATAAAAATGTTGTGTCATCAAAATGAAGGTCATTTATTACACTTTAAAGGAAGAATGATGATAAAAATATAACGATTTGGTTTTGATGATATCTCGACTCTCTTCGCATATCATATTTTGGACACTCTGTTGGCTAACCCTAGCGGCCCTTTTGTTCCACCATCTCTGCTTCACTGTTTTAACCTAAGTCATCTTTCCACTTTTCTCCGAATTAAGTTTTACAATTGCTCAATATTTCTCAATTGGGCGTAATTGAGGGCAGTTGGGTGGATTGATGTCTTTTGCGAAGAAATTGACCCCGTTGTCTCGATACCACTGTTGGACTTCTCCTCTGTAGTGATAGCTTGCCAAATCAGGCCAAAACTCCAAAGGCCCATCGTGAGCTTTAATGTAGGGAAGAATACGTTTTTTCAGGCACCCCAATGGCGAATGTATATTTTGCTTCAGTGTCGTGTTTGGTTGCTTAGTGGCCCGAAAAGATCCAAATCATACTCGCAAACGAATTTGGCTGACGGTGTCTAACGGTGGCTGGCGTTACATCTCTTGGCGATACCATAATCCGACAGCCCTGAGTTTGCCCTAATCGTTCTCAACACCTTCAAATGTGACTTCCGATTCTTAGTTCCATTACGACGCTTGCTATGATCCCGCCGATCGATAATATGCCGCTCGCGAAAATGTTTGAGAACCCTACACACGGTCTGTTTAGCCAATTTGAACAACTTTTCAAAAAAGAACCTACAGTAAAATAAATATTGCCCCAGATTTTAAATTTTTGTTTTCAACAGCAAAACCAACAATCCACAAACTCCAACAACTAGAAAACTACGAGCCTAACCAATTTCCTTGATTTTCTGCTCCGAATTTCAGCTCAAAGCACGACCTGTGACCACTTGGAAGCACAATAACGAGCACTCGGGCGAGCTGTCCGTCTTTTGCTGGTGATGATGAACGACCGGTAGCGAGCGGTGATCCGACGACGTTTGTCTTCAGATGACTTTTGCGAGCGTTTGGTTCCGGTTTGACAGCGACAGAATCGACGGCCACATCGTGACACTTTGAACATCATCATGATGCTGAAACAGCTGAAGCAGCACACAGCCATTATTCATATTGTTTTCTGATTGAAATTTTTTATTTTTTTTCTTATTTCATTAGACACACATACAAACGATTCCTTCTTAGTCATACCGATGTATAAATAATAGCCCAGTTTATGTTTTATTTTTCTTGACAAAGTTGACAGGATTTTGAGACAGTTTTAGATTGGAGAATGATTATTGGAAATTAGAGGAGTGCAGTTTCAGTTTCCTTGTCGGTTTAGTGGGTGAACGTATTTAGCATTAAAAAAGATCTCTTCTGTAGCACAAGGATCTAGGATCCGTTGTTGCCTTTTGTACGTGTTTGTTTTTAAGTAAGAAGGAACGTATTCTCAGCTAATAGAAGCCGAATGAAGGAATGTTCGAATTGTTGAACACTGAAGCTGGTTATGGTTTTGCGATAAATCTGTTGATAAAGTGTAAGAATTTACTGAATCAAAACGTTTTATCGATTAATGTAAGCTTATTCTATTACCTTACAAAGCAATTTTGTGATTTTAATATTTAGTAGTGTTTTTTGTTTTAAGTTTAATACCCTTTGTCTCTTACTAGAATACAAACCACAGTACTAAATAAAAATGTTCAATTGTTGTAGAAGAAGGATAGCAGTTATCTATAAGTCGTTTTTGTTTCAATCGAGTTGAGGAGGAAACACAAACTATGTGAAGAGGAGAGTATTAGATCTTCGTATTTGAAAAATCAGAAGGTCATGTTGGATGACTTAAATTGCAGTGAAAAAAATGTGCTACTCGATAACTTTGAAGTAACGAATGACGATGGCGTTGGAGAAGCTTCAGAAAAGAAGAATATTTCTTAATAACATATAGGTATCTCTTTTTCTCAGGGATTCGGGTGAAGATATAATCAATACTCAGAATCAGAACTGAGTTCACTCAAGTTAATGATACAGTCTGGTAGAAAAGCTTGCGACAGATATCCAATCCATTCAGTTTTAATTGATGGACAACTTCATAAGGAAATGTATTCTGCGTAAGTAAGCACGGAATGGAGTAAAACAATAACCTTAACTACCAAACTCTGCCAGTTATATACAAGCACACACACATACACAGGTAAGATAACCAACAAATGAATATACTGCCGAAATACCTATTCTGTCATTAATTTCAAAACGCATACAAAAAAAAATTCTACAAACGAGAATATTTCGTTCGATTGAACGAGTCCAACGCTGATGAAATATTTTCACTAATGATCTCCAATTTGATGTGGCTTTACGAAATTTGATTCAAACCGACAGAGTTCGATAAACGATAATCGAGATAAAATTATGTTGTGTAGTTTTTCACTCACCTGAAACTACTCATCATTATTGAGAAAGATCGACCAATGACGCGATCCAGCAGTTAACTTCAATGCATTTGTCGATCGAATTTCGTAATGCTTTTCCTGTTCTACAAAATTAATGACAGAAGCAGTTCGACTCAAATTTTACGAACCTAGAACTCGAAATACGAAAACAAGCGAATAATTTTAAAAATTATAAGATTAACAATATCTCCACAAATTAGCAGAACAACACAACAATTTATTAATATTCGATGCAAACCAAAACGGAAAACAAAAAATATATTATTATGATTATGATACATATGTTTTACCGAGAGAAAAAAACACACACGGAACACACAGAAAATCTTCGGACATAATAGCCATAACGAAAAACAATTTATCATTAGCCATTTAACGAAAGCCGAATGAACAGTCAGTAAGCGAGAAGCGGTCAGATAACCATGTCCATCATTTTGACTAAACTAAGCACGATGCGAGAAGTGTGGTATATGAAATGAAACATTACTATAGGTGTGATTCACAATTATTCATTAACGATACGTAGAGAACAAGTAAATCAACATTAAACTTGCTGTAGCAAACCCAACTTCGATTGATTCCAAACGATTGCGTTCATATGTGTTGATCGACGTAACAAGAAAGCACACGCATTTCAAAACTGTTACTCCTTAATCCGTCTGCTCAAAGGGCAATTTACTGGGGGCACAGCACTGGCCAACATACATGCCAACTTTGAGGGGCTGTGATATTCGAGAACGGATTAAGGACTATCTGTGATTATTTGCAGCTTTGAATCACTTTCCCTCTCCATCGCTCCCGACTCCAAATCCCCTCCCAGCGTATCGGAAGAAGTATTCCTTTTTTTCCCGTTTGAAACCCGTTGGAACTGAAAATGGAACCTGTTTGGAAGGACGACAAAAGACTAATACACGTATTTCAAATTTGTTTGCAGGATCACTCTTGTAAATCGAAACAAAACCAATTGCAAAAGCGAGATTGCTCACATTTGCAAACAACGATCATGATTTTTAACGTGACGAAACTCAAATAAATTTATAACTGTATGAATGTAACAAGCACGGGCGCAGGGATTATCCCTCTGCGTCAGCGGTCAAACGGACGTAAACAAACAAATACAAACGATTGCTTTTAGTATTGGAAACTACGATAAAAAAAAATCACACAAGAAAACAAATAATAATAAATATTGTACTGGTAGACAACCCGATTTAAAACTTAAGGCATACAAATGAGAAAACATTTTTCAGTGAAACAAATCAAACCATGAATAAAAAGTACAGATAAAAGTGGAACGAACAAGGAGAAGGTCATGTCAAAACCCACACCCACACATGCTAAAACAGCAGCAAAAATAATAATACTAATAATGCAAACCTTGATGTCCTCTCAATGAAATTGAATATGAATAAAGGAAAAGATAAAAATTAAAAAAAAAACATGCACACATGTACACGCAAAACAAAAACGATTGGTGACATTGGCAAGTGAAATGGTGATTACAAAGGTGAAACGGTTCAGGATTCAGGTTCAAAAACTGCTCCTAATTTTCAGAAGATAGTTATCATCAAGAAAGCATCAAACATCAGCTAATAAACGTCGATGAAGATTTGTGACCTGGAAAAAGCTCACAAGTCAGCCATTTTAAAATTATGAATCGTTTCACCTTAACAAGGAAATACAGAAAAAATGAACGGGAGAAGGGACGCATTGCAAAAAACATTGATCAATTGGAAAGTATGGAACATGGAGACACCTAGTGTGAGCATGAATAATGAAGAAATATTTTTTACGTTTACTTATGTTTTATTTTTCAAATGATTATTAGAATAAAATGCAGAAGCAACAAATCTGATTTATAATTAATTCAACAAATTGAAAATAAAAAAAAATCTAGAAAAAAAATAACTTGTTTGATTTTATTTTATTTAGTAATCCCCTCTTGAAAAATGCGAATGTGAATGTTCGGCACACGGATCGAGATACACAAGGACAGTAATCAGTTCGATATTTTCGGGATGCTTTGCTTAAATTATCAACAACGAACCTCATAGCATAGCATTGCATTGACTTTTGCACAACTTGTAGATGTACTTAAATACATTGCACGTCACCATGGAACGGAACCAGATACTGGTATGTTTCTCAATTTGCTCAAAAACATTTGGCAGAAAATGGGACGATGCGCAGTACTCCATCAAATGCGTTGAATGCAATTCTAAATCTGCTGCCTTTGCACGAATACGTACAACTACAAGCGGAAAAGAGTATGCTTAGACTTGAACGGTTGAAAACTTTCATGTCTGGTGACTTAGTTGGTCACTTGAGCATTTCACAAAGCTTTCAAAATGGGCCAGTGATGTATATGAATGGAGACTGGATGAAACCTGTGGAAAACCATGACATCCCTTGTAAGATATGTGAAACGTCACGTATAGATTGGGAAGTCGGAGGTCCCACTGTTCGTCATGCCTCCATAAAGTTCTTCACAGATGGCTCAAAAATTGGAACAAAAACGGGAGCAGGAATCTTTGGCCCTGGGGTAGAAATCTCAGTGGCGATGGGAAACTATCCAACGGTTTTCCAAGCGGAGATCTTTGCTATAATAAAATGTGTTAACGTTTGTCTGAAGAGAAAATATAGATATGCAAATATTTGTATTTTTTATAGACAGCTAAGCAGCACTCAAAGCGTTAAGTAATTGATAAATGTACATCCAAACTTGTGTAACGGGTCGGGTGTTTTAGCCAAGAAAGTAGTCACAAACCTCACTTAAGCGCCAGGTAGACTATTAGCCTACCGTGAAGAAAGCTGTTCTCAAATAGACCCGTCCCGGCTTCGAGACCTCAGGGCGAGTTCAACCAAACTCAAATGGCGGCACAGCGGTCCTGAATTCCGAAAAGCAAAGCTGACTCAACAGGGGAAAGACTCAACACATCGGCAAATGAGGTTTCCCTATGCTGGTTTGCCTCTACTTGCCTACAGGGAACAAACTCTACGCTTCGCGGGAAAATCCAATTAGAACCTATTCAATCTTCCACGCTTGAGTCCCCCTCAACATAGACCTAGGGCTGATAGTTTGGAATCAATCTTCATATAGCTTTGCAATATGTGGTGTTTTTAATTCATGTAGGGTTAGTATGGTGTGTACGTACAATGTGGTGGTTTTCTAATAATTCTAACCTGTCAGGCATATGCAACACGGGTGGGCTAACGGTTCCTCGGTGCTCCGGTGGGTGGTAGTTTCTACGAACGGTGTGCGGTTTCTTCGACACGGGGTCGTGTCTTCGACGCGATTCCACCACGCGGCGTGCGTCTTGGGAATCGACTTGCTCGATGTGCGAAAAGCTTGTAACGCAACGGTGTAGCTTTTTCGGGTGGGAGGTGAAGCTTTGGTACCACAGTTCGCGGTAACCGGTGTAAACTTACCGGCAGGTAGCGTTCCGGTAAAAGTGGTCGGCGAGGGATAGGTGTCGTTCAATTTGAGCAGATATGCCGACACGTGGACTCCGACACTTGGTCGAGTCCGTTGGACGACCGGGATTGGACGGTCTGAGCTTCCGTCCCCAGGGTACACCCTTGTTGAAGGGTTATCCTTCAAACGGTAATTTTACATGAGTAGGTGACTTACTAGCTATATCATTCCAGCGAATTACCTGACACAACTTCTGTCGCCACACACGCGGTTCTGACTCACTTCACTGTTCTACTATTCAAAGTGGACTTCACTGTGGGAATTATCATTAAATACGTTATTTCAGTCGGTAAACTAAATCTCTTTCCTGTTTTACCTATTTTAGCGCACTTCTGCCACATCTGTTAATTAATTAACTGGTTTCTTTATTCGTCCTACTTCTACCTTAACGTTTCTTAACTGCCACTTCCCTATTAAACTTCAGCATCGATTGCACTTCGACCTTTTTAACTTCAGCGCCGTGGATTTAATAAGGATCTAATTGGTGAGTCTTCGCTTTTTGACTCGATAGCGATCCGAAGCCTGTCTTGTCGATGTTCGGGACCATAACCATTCGGACCAGTTTATCCGGTGGCTTAACTCTCCCAACCACTTATCATTTGGTCTCCCTCTTCTGACATTCTAACCTGTATGGATCCAGAGACTGGGAACGTTAATTGCTCAAATGAGGCGAGTTTGACATAATAGGGTTGGCTATAATTATTATTGTCTCAACGAATTTTAATTCAGTTTATTTTCTTTCACTTGTAACACCGTTACACTTGTCTGGGAATGCATTCTTTCATTGCGAAAGGTGTGCCAAGAAAACTCGGTAAATTTATTCTGGGTTCCGGGACACTGTGGCATTGAAGGCAATGAAAGGGCAGACGAACTTGCTAAACAAGGTTCAAATGCACAGTTTATTGGCCCAGAACCATTCTGCAGTATATCATACTGTGCCATAAAAATGGAATTAAAATCTTGGGAAGAGCAAAGGGTGATGACCAATTGGTTGGTCACTACAAAGTGTTCTCAAGCGAAAAGGTTTATAATTCCAAATGTTACAATTAGTAAAAAGCTTATGGAGCTCAATAAGAGAGTTTTTTGTACCTATACTGGCCTGGTAACCGGACATTGCCCGAGTAGATATCATTTGAAAAACATTGGCCAGGTTCAGAATGATATCTGTCGTTTCTGTAACATGGAACGTGAAACCTCGGAACATCTGCTTTGCAGTTGTGATGCTTTGTACAAGAGCAGACTTAAATGTCTGTACAGTGGCTATATGCAACCTAAAGAAATTCGGACTTCAAATCCTGGGAAGGTGGTGGCTTTTATATACTAAATTTTGCCTGACTGGGAGACGCGTCTTAGGCTGGTCACTTGACAAATGGTGATCTAGCTTTAAGATGCGAATTAGTATAGTAAACAGGGGTATACCACAAAAGTTCAACTCAGTGGACGCAGTGGTTCTACGTCCCAACAACAACAACAAAAAAAAAAAAATTAGTTAACCTTCCTAAAATTTTAGGGTCACTTCTGACCCATGCACAGTGGTCAAAAACTCGATTTTAACGCACTCAACTGATAGCTCCCTAAATAGTGGAGCTAGAGCAATGGCGTATTGGGCAAAGTTGATAGGTATGACAATCTTCGTATTTTTGACGGTATGACTTTTGTAATCAACCCCCAAGTGAGATAAAAATTCATTTTTTTTCAGGATTTTGAGACAGAGAGTTGATGTCTTGAGCAAAGATGTAGTAGACGTCAATTCAAATAACTTTGCTGAAGACATATACTTGTATGTTTCACCCAATTGCAGGTAGAGTTCGTCCTATACGAACTAACCCCCAAAAGGCTAATTTTCGCCGAAACATTTTTTTTTCCCTTTATTATCGAGATTTTCAGTCCTGCAGCCGAATCCCCGTGTTCAAAGAAAAATATCAAAAATGTCTTCCAAGAAAAGAAATTCTCCAAATCTCTTCTCTTCAACCAATTTTCTTCTCTTTCAATCGAATTCCGAAACATTGAAGAGAAAGAGAAAATAATTATTTCGCTTGAAGAAAAAAAAGTGCTTTTCGTTATGACCGCTAGATGGCATTAAGACGTTTTTCTCAAATGATAGTTCAAAACGTCCTGTTGCTCATTAGATTTTTTGCTGCGATCTTTTTAATTGTTTTGATATTTTGCACCGAATAGGCTTTCTCATCAAATTTTAACGACATATTAGTCTATTCTTAATAATATAGTTCAAACTACGCAAGTAAAACTACGCCAAGTGACTCAAACGGGTACGTATAAACATTTAATTGATCTGTCATCAAATGACAAAATCTTCACTGAGATATTTTCAAAACTTATTCTAGAAAAGTCCGTGTTTGTAAACAAACGGTGATGCTTATCTGCAGAGAGAATGGCATCTACCACAGCGTAAGTAGGAATTTGTTCAAAATATCTTCAATTAATTAATTAATCAATTAATTGACATTAGGCTCAAAAAGTACATCACGGTGGATTAATAAAAATACTTGGTGGACTACATGACCCAGAATTTATTTAATAATATTTGACAGTATAAATAAAACAGGTTAACTCCCATATAAATGATGACATCACATCAATTTAATCAAACAGTTACCTGATCCAAGGTATCTCATCGTTGTGAGAACCTGTAAATGTACCGGTATTGTAGTGGTTCTTTCATCTTTTAAAGGAATCTCATTTAGAGGTCGATCCATCAAATCGATGAGCTTCTCAGCCAAACATTTTTTTTTGCGATATAATAAGAAATAACTAATGCGTCCATGTTTAAGACCGATGTCTGATGTTACTTATATGACTTGATAAAATTTATGAGCAGCAGCAATTTTCTTTATTTGTTTCTTCCGCATAAATCTCGAAGAGAATTTTTTTTTTTAAAATCATTTATTTGTACAGGCTTAATCGAATTAACTTTACAGAGCCAAATTTTTATACTTTTTATACATCATTTATCTTAAAACTAAAGTTATGAGGAGAGAGCCGATTACTCTGCGCCGTCTCGAGGTTAATAGGAATTACAAATTACGGATGGGAAGAGGGTGGGAATTTAAAGTATGGTTTACATAACATATTAAATTTAAATTCTAAATTATCTAAACACTTATAACTATACAATTTATGGTTTTCTTTTGACTTGAACAATTTTTGAAAACGAAAAAAAACACACATACACATATAAAAAAAAAAACTTAAAGTGAACATACAGGTTAAACTAACTACAATCTAAGGCTAATGTTAGTCAAAAACACATAAATGAGTTTCATGTACTCCAAATCACGTACAGCCAAAATATCTCGAACTGGCACATTGGGTTGTCTACCTCGAGCCCGAAGGGAATCATAAAGCCTCGATCTGAAAGCACGATGCTCAGCACAAGACCAAATAACGTGATCTGCGTCCTGATATCCTTGTCCACACTCACAGAGATTGCTGTCGCTCAGCCCAACCCGGTATAAATGAGCGTTTAAAGAATAATGATTGGACATGAGGCGAGACATGACACGAATGAAGTCTCGACCCTCATCCATCCCGCTAAACCAAGATTTCTTCGACACCTTTGGGATGATAGAATGTTGCCATCGCCCCAAATCTCCTTTACTCCATTTATGCTGCCAGCTGACGAGTGACAGTTGACGAAAAATAGTAAAACATTCGTTGAAGCGAATTGTCGATCATAAATATCGCATTCCATAGCGCCCACCTTTGCAAGCGAGTCCGCTTTCTCATTGCCCGGAATTGAACAATGAGAAGGGACCCATACAAAGGTGATGATAAAATAACGCGAAGATAAAGCGCTAAGAAGCTCCTGTATTTTCAAGAGAAAATACGAGGAGTGCTTTACCGGCCTCATGGAGCGAATAGCCTCTATTGAACTGAGACTATCCGTGAAAATGAAGTACTGTTCCGGTGTTAACGAGGCAACAATTTCTAGCGTAGAGTGTATTGCCGCTAATTCAGCGACATATACGGAACAAGGAGCATGAAGTTTACGATTGGCGCTATAAATTTCATTAAATATTCCAAAGCCTGCTGACTCCTCTATCAATGATCCGTCAGTGAAGAACGATTTAGTGGAATCAACTTGGCCAAACTTTGCAGCAAATATCACAGGAGCAATCATAGGACGATGATGCTCTGGGATTCCACGAAGCTCCTGCTTCATGGATAAATCAAAGAAGAGAAAATTAATTTCTTTTTCTTTTCCAAACGTCAAAAATTTTTTTTCCACAAACATTCGGAATTCCACAAAAAGAAAATTTTCAAAATCTCTTCGAAATTTTCTTTTCTTTGAAGAAATTTTGTGCTCGGAATTCGGCTGCTGGGCTGGTTCATTTTCCGTCACAGTCACTCAATTACCTTTTTGGGATTTTCTTGTCCGGGGGTGAGATTCGAACTCGTGACTCTGGCGTGAGAGGTACGGTTGTTAACCACTACGCCGGGGTCGCCCCCTTCGCCGAAACATTTTGTTTTTAATTTAAAGGATAACATAATGTTTAACAAGGTTGCAGTTTGAAGAAGGAAATGATTAATTGCGGCTGATCCATGTTACAATACGTTATAAAAAATAGCTGGCATACCCAGGGTAGAAACTGACCAGCAAAGGCTACGAATCGCAATCTTCTGAGCTGGCTTCTAGTATCATCAGATCCATTGATTCCAACCCCTAATAAACATGTACCATACGGGAACGATATGATAGATGGTAAGACCATACCACTTACAGTTGGAATGATACCCCGAATTGGGCACTTCTTATGGTTACTGTTTATGCGGGAAGCATTCGTGGTTGATCCGAAAAGCTTGAAAAACCATTGTCTGGCGTTGAGAAGCAGGTGCTAGCAAAAGTGGCGGTTGAAATTGAAAATATATGGTACAGCCGTTGAAAATACGACGAAGAGAACAGAAAAAAAAGGTCAAGTATTCATACCACTGAAGTAATGCAAGTGTAGTATGCTCTATAAAGTTTTGTGTTTTGATATTGCAAACAACTTTGTAAAACATCATATTGTCCTTTAAATAAAAAACAACATTTTTGAAAAATGTGTTTTTGTAGGTTAGATCTCATAAAGCGCTCCCTATCTCCAATTGGATGAAACAAACAGATTAAATGTCTTCATCAAAATTATTTGTCTTGACTTAATCTACAAGTTTTCTGAAGACATCAACACAGTATCTCATGATCCTAAAAAAGGTTGAATTTTTATCTCACTTTTAGAGGGATTGATCATGCCGTCAAAATTCGAAGCTTGTCATGTCCATCAACTTTGCCAAATACGCCATCGCTCTAGCTCCACTATTTAGCGAGCCATCAGTTGAGAGCGTTAATATCGACTTTTTGACCATTAATGGCGCAGCTCCAGTGTACACACTTAGAAATTGTGAATTTTACACGAGACGTAATTTTTGTTTATAAACCGTCGGGGAACGTAAACAAAGATATCGTGTAAAATTATACCTTCGTAAACTGACAAATGCATGTGTCTTGTTCCCTTGTTACACCAAAATAAGGGTATTAAGATCGCTTGATAACTCGTGTTTTTATTCGAGGCCCAGAGGGCCGAGTGTCATATACCTTTCCTCTCAGCTCGACGAACTGGGCACGTGTATATGTGTGTGTGTTTGTGTGTGTGTGTGTGTGTGTGTGTGTGTGTGTGTGTGTGTGTGTGTGTGTGTGTGTGTGTGTGGGTGTGCGTGTGTGTGTGTTTGTGTTACAAATAATATCACATCGGTTTCTCAGCCGTTTGTAAACCGATTTCAGTTCTGTTGACGGCAAATGAAAGCTACAACATTCCCATCGAACGCTATTTAATTTTTTCATTCGAATATTTCATTACGACGATATGAACGAAAAAGTACTTTACGGGCAATTATAATAGTAATCAAACAGTTTACACACTTAGAAAAATTTACAGTATTCGGTAATTTTACCGAACTTTCAACAGCTGAACGTTCGGTAATCCGATTTACCGGATTTCGGTGAAATTTACAGTATTCCGGTAAAAAATTACCGGCACTTGTCAAAATTTACCGAAATCCGGTAAATCGGATTACCAAACTGTTCAGCTGTTGAAAGTTCGGTAAAAACTACCGAATACTGTAAATTTTTCTAAGTGTGTAGTCTCCGATTACATACTGAGCCATTCGTGTACCGATTTTAGTTTTGTTGCAGCCAAATCAAAGTTATAAAATCCTCAAATAACTGGTCATAATAATTTGATAACTCCTCATGGAGATATGACCAAAACAATACATGAGAGACATATTTGTGAGATCAAAAATATACTCGTTGAAGTTCAAAACCGAACAATAAGACCACTTACCCCAATCAATGCCACTTGCACTCTATTGTTCTGCATCTGGTGCGTTGTATACCACATACAGCGGACTAGCCACACTATGCGACTCTTTCGAATTAGAGCAGGATCGATTGGCTCGAGTGGTTTGGTTTTGAACTGCAACGAATGGATTCGTTTATTACACAAAGTCTCCATTTACTGTAGCCACAGTTAACAGACATCCAAGCTGGAGTGCTGGAGTGTGTACATTTCTGAAAGTGCCATTTAAAAATTAACGCTCGTTTCCGTTAGTTTTGGTGATTCGTATGTTGATGGCGCCACTTGCACGCCTCGAGATTTAATAGTCTGTCAATTTTAGTTTGGTGAAACCTAGACTAGGCGGTGTAGTTTTTCCAACGGTTTACTTTTAAAAATTTACACAGTAAATTGGGAAAACAATGTTCGAGCTTGGATGTCTGTCCTCTGTTCTATAACTACTCAATTTTCAACGAACATGTACTTATTAAGAATCTTGAATTCACATCGATAATCAAAATTGACATCATTCTATGGACTGATTATATGAAATTTCTAATTTCCCCTTTTATATAACTAACATAAACAGGTCGTTGAAGACTTTTAATGGCAATATTTTAATCACATCGATGAACAATACAAATAGAAACAAATAGTTCATTTTATAAACTGAATGTATGACATATCGAATATTCCTTGATCATCCTGGAATTTCTGATGAAAATACCTATCCAGTACAATATTGGCCCCATCTGAGTTCGTAATTCGGGTGATGTGTAAATAGGGTTCAGTCTCCCCATCGGTGGATTGATTCGGGTTATTATTTTTAAACTGAAGTTTTCGGACTTTTAATATATCATTAAATTCTTCATTTTTGCTTAAAAATATTTTTATTAGATCAGTTTAAGGTGGTTGTACAAAAAAAAGTGACACATAAGAAATTAGGGTCAATGTTGACCAAAATTTCAACCCTTAGTAAAATTTTAAAATTTCAACTTAGAGTCAATGTTTATGTCTCATTTGAAGGGTTATGTTATCAAAACTGTATTGGAACAAAAAAAAAACAAACAAAGAACTGGTTTCGATAACATTGTCCCCGGGAATCTGTTACAAAGGGATGAAAGTTTTGGTTTGGCTTTGTTAATAGAAATGCATTTAAAACATTCCAGACTCATTGTAGAGATTAACGTCTTGAGCAAAGTTTCTCAGTGCGTAATGAATCGTCTTTTGATATTGTCATATTATTTACAAATCGTGCTGCAGAGATGACGCTGCAGTCTTACTTTGTCTATTGAAGCAATAGAGAGTTGCCGTCTTGGGTAAAGTTGTTGAGAATGTAAAATTTTGTCATTTGACATTATCATATTAGTTCCAAATTGCGCCGCAAAGATGGCGACGCAGTCTATATTTGCCAAATGAGGATCAAAGTTGAGATTGTTAAAAAAATACATCTTTTGAGATTATCAGATTAGTTCTAGATCTGGCTTCAGAGATAGTACTGCAGTCTATCTGTTTCGTCCAGGGTTGACGAGGGCTCAACGAGGCACGACGATGACAAACGAAAGAAAACAGACTACTCTGTTGGTGATAATTTACTACTTTCAACAAGACGATATAACAATAACTCTAGAACATCACTAAAGACTGGACTCGGAAAAAATCAGACACACAAAAATGATCACCAAAAATTCATTTTAATTCGGATACTTCTCAAATTTTCAGTGAATGAGTAACTATATATAGCTGTTTTGGCACAATTTATTTATTGAATTTTCTCCCCCAAGCTGAATGCTCATACATTGCTCTTAACACTGCTCATGAGATCTTGGGCGAGGCTTTGTCCATCATCCTTACACAATTTCTCCCAGTTTTTCTTCAAAACTTCATCGGTTTTGAAGTTTTTCCGCTTTTCTTCAACTTCTTCTTCATTATCGCCCGAAACTTTTCGATCGGACGAAGTTCTGGTGTATTTGGTGGGTTCGCCTTCTTCGGAACCACATAAACGCCCTTTGCTTCGTACCAATCCATTACAGGTTTGCGTAATGGCATGAAGCGAGAGCCGGCCAGAACAGCGTGGGACCAAAGGAAGGACAGCAAGCGCTTCTGCAAGTATACCTCTCGATAAATCTGCCCGTTTATGGTGCCGGTTGTAATGAACGGCTTGCTGTGCCGTCCGCATTCGCAGATCGCCTGACACAACAGGTACTTCTTCGCAAATTTGTCCATCTTTCTCTTCCGGAACTTTTTCGGAACCTCCATGCGGGCCGTACCGCCAAAAACTCGAGGCCGGGGATTTGTTTGGTGTCCGCCTTGATATATGTCTCGTCGTTCATGACCAGCCACTCACGGTACAGCTTCCGCGCACGCAATTTGGCCACCGTGTTTTGCTTGTCAGTCCGGTTTAGTGCCTTCCTGACCTTAAAAACACGTAGCTCAGTCTGCTTCATGGTCTGCTGGACGAACCACTTCGACGCATTGACCTTTTTGGACACGTCTCGGGTGGAAAGGTTCGGGTTATTCTTCAAGTACTGCCTTATCTTTCGCGCCTTCTCTGGGTATTCCGTTTTCGGTTTTCGGCCGCTTCCAGCGCGCCACTCGATGGTCTTCGTCTCCTGAAACATCTTCACAACGCGGGTTGTGTTCTTAAAAGGAGTAAAAAGTGTGCATATTTACTTTGCAAAAGAAGTAAAATGTATGCATATTTTACTTCTAAAAAGGAGCAAAACGTATGCACTTCACGCTCTTCAAAAAGAGTAAAAAGTATGCACATTTTGACGATTATTAAGTTAACGCAAAAGGGAGTAAAAGTAATATACTCCTGTTTGGCGTAGTCCCAGTTTCCCTCGAAAAAGCATACACAGAGACAAATTTGATAGTCAATTTTACCATTATTGGGTTTTAGGTTGACTATTGCAGTATAGTGGTTTTGAACCGACCATGATCGTGGTCAAACGACCATTAAGAATAGTTTATCCAACATTTGCCATAATGTCGGAATAGTCCTTGCTACCATGATCATAGTCAAGAATACCAGGAAGTGGTGAATTCGACCATTTTCATGGTTATTGTAACCGTTATATGCGATAGTCATCTTGACCATGATTTAATTGTCGGTATAACGATAGATTTTTTTTCAGAGTACTCTGAAAACTCTATCGTATGTAATGGTTACAATACCAATGAAAATGTTCGAATTCACCATGTTAAAGGCAATTTTGACAATAATCATGGTAGCAAGGCCTATTACGACATTATGGCAAATGTTGGTTCAACTTTTTTTAATGTTCGTTTTGACCATGATCATAGTCGGTTCATAATCACTATACTGCAATAGTCTTTTACCCTAATAGTGGTAAAATTGACTATCAAATTTGTCTCTGAGTACTTTAAAGTCATAATAGCGTAAATTGAGATTACCGTGTATACATTTCAACGTTGGTCGCCCCCTACGTGTGACTACTGGCAGAAACGAATGCCATTCACGCTACACGCTAAGATAAGATTACCGAAAGTAAGGTTTTTATTTTACTGAAAATAAGGTTTTGGTAGCAAAACCTCAAGTATCGGTAAAATTTACCGTGAAATATCGTTTCATTTCACCTATTATTTTTTGTACAGTGAGTTTGCAAATTTAATCGTTATATTTTACTTAAATTTGGGGTAAAATGCTCTCATTGGGTTGCAAGCAATTTTGGTAAAAAGAACCGTAAATATATATGTTATTTTTAACGTCTCCTCCTGAAATCTCGGTATTCTATGTTTACCGATAATTTCAGTATGTGCACCTTTGTGTGGTTTTCGGTATTTTTTACCGACTTTTCCGTATACTTATCTCAGCGTGTAAGACAAGAACACGGACAAGTCGATAAAAATACCGAAAACCACAAAAGTGCACATACTAAAATCATCGGTAAACATAGATTGCTGAAATTTCGATATTGTTGGAAAGAAGGAATAAACTTTAATAATAACTTATTATATACGGTTCTTTTTACCGAAATTGCTTGCAGCTCAAGGAGAGGATTTTAACCCAAACTTAGGTCAAATATAACGATAACATTTGTAAATTCACTTTACTGAAAAAATAAGTAAAATCAAACGTTTTCTTTCGAGTAAACTATACCGATACCTTACACGCTAAGCTCAGTTTATCCATAATCGCCTATATGTGCACATACCAATTTATGGGTAAAGTTGACTTTACCCATATATGAGTCAACTTGTATGGGAAAAAATACTCAAATATGGGTAAGTAGTAACGTACCCA
>JASCZW010015610.1:0-20193 GCA_034211315.2 Aedes japonicus
TCAGTCGCGCGCCCGTTCGGGAGGTCAGCGCAATGTTTTGCAATTTTAAACATATTTGATAAACTTTTTTGAAATTTTATTTCCGTCCGTTTGTGCTAAACTAAATGAAGCACAATTCTTGAGAACAAACCATGTTGATAAATCTTGTAGTTTTTACATGAATCCGTTTCTACTGAGAAAAAGTGCAAAAAATATAAGACATTGCCTCCATTTTCAAGTGCTAAGCTCCGTATTGTTCATTTTTTTGAAAATTGAAAAAGGTGCATCGATAGCAAACTTTTCAAGGAACAATTTGGCTACAAAACATTTTTATATATTATTCACAATTATTGGTGAATGTGATTGCAAGCCAAAGTCAAATTAGCATTTTATCTCATAAAATTAGCCTTCAATGTTGAAAGAAATCACGAGACGATGCATGAACCTGCGCTGGGGACAAAAATGAACAAAATGATTTTTCTAACTAATCCACTGTGCAGGGCTTAGCCTAACTTTATAACAACCGAAAACATTCAATTTCTAGGCAAAATTTTAATATATTCGGAATTTGATAAAAAAATGCATACGTTTCCTACAACAAGCTAAATTTATTCAAAAGTTCTAAAGTTTAACTCGTTCGAAAGTCTCCAATGTAGTACAGTAAACTTCATATAAGCATCATTATAGTTAGTTTTGGTTTCTTCTTGCGTGTGATGTGTCATATGACTGAAATCGGTTCTTTTCAGATGCTGGTTAGATCTCCAGGGATAATCTGGAACATCCTGGACACTGCATATATGCATCATATGAACTATTTTACATCGTTTTCAATTCTCTTGAGCCTTTCGATGTCCAATTTGAGATGTCGTATGACCTATCTTGTGGTGTAATACCTACTATTCATTGAAACAATTGAATATAATTAATTTGATTCTGCAACGATCGGGCCAAATCAAATAATTGTTGAATGTTGAAACAATATACAATGAAAAAGCGAAAAACTTTTAAACGGCAAAGACCCACTCTGAACATCGAAGTGAACTCAACTCTGTTCCTGCATTCATCGCTTGGCATCCGTTTGAATGTAGAAGTACGGAGGAAAAACATGTTTCTTTCACACCGGGATTACTCGAAATTCATATGCAAAACTATATTATATTTTTACATCAAAAGATTGCTAAGAAAATTTGCAATCTTATGGTACCAACAAAAGTACATAAAACAAAATTTCATAGCATACTTTTTGAATTTGCAAAACCACCTAAAACGTTCCACGCTATGGGAGCTGCGAACCGTGGGAGGTGGAGGACGAAATAATAATAATAACCAACAGCACAAACCGTCTGTTCATTTCCAGTTTTAGTATATGTCCAGCCGTAGCTAGGATAGGATGCACGTTTCGGTTAGGAAGAATTGAACATCGAAGAGGATTATTTTGAAACGCCGACAACGTGGCATCAGTATTTTTCAGAATGAGGAAGTGCAGGGAAGATGTTTGTTCAATTGATACAATTTGTTATTCCTCTTTTTCAAATGATTAGTCTAACGGCTTACAGAATACCTGAATATATCCAAACTGACTAACAGTCAGGTAAAATCGTTTGAACTTTATGCATCGTTCTATATTCCATAAACAACGAGTCACTTGTTGAATTCAAATGGATATTGCATATGTTGAATTAAAACAAATCTTTGTTTTTTTTCCCTGTGACCAAAACTTTTATTGTATTGGCCAGATGATACATACATTTTAGGAAAATTTGCAGACTATTTTCATCGACCACCTAATTAACTAACTTGAAGTTAATTAATCCATATCAGAACCGTTTCGCCAATATTTGAAAGGAAAAAAAAATGTAGGCATATTATACATCAAAATGTTCAAGTGTTTTACGGAAAGTTGTATAAGTAATAAGAATATTTTGAGAAAATTTAAACCAATCATCTGACGATATGTGTATGTGCCAGCAGATTTCCCAAAATAATAAATCAATTAAGTTTGGTAATTTAGGTAAGTATATTGCGAGGAATAAATATTTTAAAGGCATGGTGTAGTGCCTTTAGATATTTTGAAAGACGTAAATAAACGTTTAATAATTTTGAAAATAGCTGCATTAGTTCTTTATTAGTCAAAACATTGAAGTTTTTTAATGAATAATATTCTGAGATAATTTATCAAATCATCTCGAGAACTCGAGAACCATTCATGCAAATGGAACCAAATTTAGCATGTGGAGGATTCTAAAGGCAATGATTGTATGGTTGTTTAAAAATTTAAAAAATTGTTCCAAAATAAATGAATAAATATGAAACATAAATTTTAACTAGACGTGAGAATTATTTAGGTAACTGAACTGAAACATGAATACTTTTCGGGTAAGTAGCATGTTTTCGTAGAAGTTTAAATCCCATCTTATTCAATAAAAAAAAACTTAATCTGAAAAACAACCCTAAACGTGCCAGTTCTATTATATTTTCATTCATTTTGTTGCAAGCGTAGCAGCACTCGCACAGGGTTCAGCTAAGGTTAAGGTATAAAAGTAACTGCTCAAATCTTTTAATGGATGATTTTTAAAGAAAATCAAATGCGAAATGTTTGGCTAGAGATTTTCTTGACAAATTGGATTCGTTTTTTTTATGCTTGACCTGTACTTGTTCTTGAGTTTCTTTTTATGATTTTTATTGTACTTCAGAACACTATGAAAAATATGAACAAAATCAAATGACAAACTAGAACAAAAACAAAGAATATAAATGGTTTTGAAACCTAAGACTCTTTAAGTTGAATCAACATTTTAATGAGCCTGGCAGTTTGCTTAACTAACTAATTTTTTTAAATATCTTAAAAAGCGCTTTCCTTTCTTCACCGTGTCCAATATATTCTATACAAAATTAAACTTTATTTTTTTCAAATCGATACTCCAGATTTTATTGATAACTTTACCCATTATATTGCAATATAATACTGATCAGCTTCAGTATATGTTTTATAATAACACCGCCTTTAACCTTCTTGACCAGCTCCAGACGTTTTTAGAAACCGTCACAGGCGGCACGCATGACTTCCCTCGGCATTTCGTCTAAATTCGTTGGATTACGTTTTGAATTGCTTCATATTAGACGCCCTGTAGTCATTTACCTTCGCCAGCATGTATGACCATACGAAATAATCCAAGGGATTCAGATCTGTTGAACTGGGAGGCCATTCATTCTTGTCCAAAGAGTCGGTCAAATTTTCTCGGCACCAGCCCTGAACGAGATTTTCAGTATGCGATGGCGCTCCGTCCTGCTGAAACACATGGTGATCATCTCCAAATACCTCTTGTACATATGGCTTGACAATTTTCTCCAAAACTTCCGTTTTATAATATACGGCATTCACTTTAACGCCTTTTTCGATGAAAAGTTGCACGACACCAATGCAAGGAAAAAGTATATGAGAATATATTGGACACGGTGTATTTCATGTTTATTATATCAGGAATAAAAGATAAGTACTTTTATAAATTAATTTCCTAGTATTTTAGTAAATTCAATAATAATTCAAGGAATCAAATTAAGGCAAAATATGGGGGTTCAATAAGATTTTAGCCATTATAACCAAAACTTCGCTTTTGATTTTTGGAATATTTTGACAAAGTTTAAACAAATCGTTCAAAGACTTATGAACTCCATTATGTTAAATATTACTGTTTACAAAAAAAGGCAGTATTTCGTATGCATTAGGATAAAACCAAGTATTTTTCAACTGATGCATTTTTTTTGGGCAAACACGTAATCAATATGAATAATTTTCTTAGTTTGAAGCCATTCTAAGACAACATCTTTTGACAAATTAAAAATATTTGACATATATTTGTTTGTTGCTGCCTAATAATTCCAGATAAATGTATTGCAAGTCTAAAAGTTTAAGTTATTTTAATTTTCTTTATGAAATATGTAAAAATAATTTTTAAATAATCAACTTACATCATTTTGATACGCCTGATAATTTACGAAAATAAACAAATACATATTAAATACTATGAAATTGCCTTATTTTTCTCAAGTTAATTTGTGAATACATAAGTCAAACTTATAAAGTAAAAACAGTTAAAATAAATCATCTGATGGCATTTGGACTTGCTTAGTGATTTTTGAAAATATTCAAAAACATTGTACAAATACAACATTTTATAGAAATAAATAAATGAAATTAAATAATGAGATGAATTTGACATAATTTGAAAAAAGCTGTATTCGTTATTTCTTGTTGATAAATTGTAAGTTTACAGAATGATCTAAGAGAATTCAAAGAAATCAGCCGGTGACATTTTCATGGGGGTAGCGATTTTCTAAAATAATTTAGTTCATTGAACAGCTTTTTTTTAAATGACTTAAGTTGTTTGGTGAATATTTTGTAAATTGAAACCATCGATTTTCATAAAAGTTTTCTAAGCAGTGTGTGCAGGAATTGTTTTGAATTAATGAACCCATATTTAAATTATTTTAATGTATCGTATTTTGGTACAGTTGGTCAAATTTATTCAAGAATGATTTCATCTTGATTCATCTAATACTTGTAGAATATTAACACAACTCATTCAAAGTGATTGAATAGTGGCTGGGGCTTATTTCAAATAATGACGGTCATTTTGAATGATTTGGAAAAGATTTAGTAAAGTCATTTTAGATAAATATTTATTTTGGATATGTGTACAGTTAATTTTATTTTGATTTGGCTTCGGAATATCTGATATAATAAAGTTTTGGTTTTTTTTTTTAAATTGTCTTATCCATTTCCAATTTGTGAGGTTTGATCAAAACGATTTAGTTTAGCAAATAATAATTTGTTTTATTCAGGAAATTTGCACAAAATATTCAGAATAATTTTACTGATGGGGGGAATTCGAAAAAATACGCCCTTTTTGAGGAATTTGTAAAGAAATCATTCAGGACATTTCGAAAAACTAAAAATATTGCTAAAAATGATACATGAATAAAGTATCATTTTTTCAGAAAATTTTCTTCACCATCATATGATTTGCTTTTATTTTACAGAATGATTTAGAGTACTATGAAAGTCATTCAAAAAAAAAAATTAGATAACTAGTTAGTGTAAAATAAAAAAAAACATTTTTTATTTCTTTAGAAAATCACTCGGAACATCATAATTGAATAACATAGATGATTCATTTTCATAAGAAAATTATTCATTAAAATAGATAAACATTACATTAGAAAATCACCAGGTTTATGTGTCTGTTGAATGCAGTCCAATTTTTATTTGAAATTTTCTCAAAATGTTCTAAAAAGCTTCGAATATCATACACACAATTATTAAGACATTTTGACTTACATTTTATTAACTTTAAATGACTAACCCAAGTGTTTTCCAAATTGAATATTTGTGCTGCTATTTTCACCAAACTTTCATGTTCCTTGGGATTGCATAATGTATTTTAGTCCAGTTTCTATTCATCAAAATGCTTCTAAATGATTTGAGAAAATCATATTAGTGTTTGACAAAATTCTAACAATACTATCACAAATATAATAATTGCATATTTTAGATTCAAATATATGTACGTATTGTATTCTAGTAAGCTTTTAACAAAATTATGTATAATTTAATTATTCGTTAAAAACAAAAAGTGATGCATATCCAGATGCTGTCGGAGGATTTGTTAAATTTTCTCGAAATATTATAGAGAGAATTATTCATTCGAATACTTTAACCTTTTTTTTTAAATATTTTTAAAATTTTGTACAATGTATTTACGTACTTTAGAAATCTTAAGGCACTACAAAATGTCTTCAAATTATTATTTTTTTTATAAATTTTTGAGAAAATTCCAAATGGTTAAAAAAACGTTATTGTAGAAAATTACCAGGCACATAAAAATATCGTTAGACCATTTGTTTAAATTTTCTCAAAATATTCTTATTACTTATACAACTTTCCGTAAAACACTTGAACATTCTGATGTATAATATGCCTACATTTTTTTTTCCTTTCAAATATTGGCGAAACGGTTCTGATATGGATTAATTAACTTCAAGTTAGTTAATTAGGTGGTCGATGAAAATAGTCTGCAAATTTTCCTAAAATGTATGTATCATCTGGCCAATACAATAAAAGTTTTGGTCACAGGGAAAAAAACAAAGATTTGTTTTAATTCAACATATGCAATATCCATTTGAATTCAACAAGTGACTCGTTGTTTATGGAATATAGAACGATGCATAAAGTTCAAACGATTTTACCTGACTGTTAGTCAGTTTGGATATATTCAGGTATTCTGTAAGCCGTTAGACTAATCATTTGAAAAAGAGGAATAACAAATTGTATCAATTGAACAAACATCTTCCCTGCACTTCCTCATTCTGAAAAATACTGATGCCACGTTGTCGGCGTTTCAAAATAATCCTCTTCGATGTTCAATTCTTCCTAACCGAAACGTGCATCCTATCCTAGCTACGGCTGGACATATACTAAAACTGGAAATGAACAGACGGTTTGTGCTGTTGGTTATTATTATTATTTCGTCCTCCACCTCCCACGGTTCGCAGCTCCCATAGCGTGGAACGTTTTAGGTGGTTTTGCAAATTCAAAAGTATGCTATGAAATTTTGTTTTATGTACTTTTGTTGGTACCATAAGATTGCAAATTTTCTTAGCAATCTTTTGATGTAAAAATATAATATAGTTTTGCATATGAATTTCGAGTAATCCCGGTGTGAAAGAAACATGTTTTTCCTCCGTACTTCTACATTCAAACGGATGCCAAGCGATGAATGCAGGAACAGAGTTGAGTTCACTTCGATGTTCAGAGTGGGTCTGTGCCATTATGCCGTTTGAGTGTTGCTTATGTGTTAAATATTATTCAGCTATTATTTTGCTCGCTATGAATGGAGAATATAAAAATAATTTTATTCTATTGAGTCTATGAAAATGTGATTTATGTTCATATACTTATATTTATCTTCATATCCATTCCCCTATGAAATAAAAACTGCTGGATTCACGTACTTGAACAAAATTATTTAACAATATAAGGAATCTTGTTGTACCTTGATCAGAATAGAATGAATATTCTGGAAATATTTGACTATTTATGAACAAGATTCATGTGAGCGTAGCAATAGGCGAATGTCAGCGGTGATTGTATTTGCCAATATGAGAATAAGATTTGTAAAGTACCGGAGAACAACTGGGAATATTTTAAAGAAGATCTCTTCTGCGAATCTTCTTTCATCATTCTTACTTTTTTTATGATAACAATACTTCTTCGGCAAATTATATCAACAAAAAGAATTATAAAATGTTCATTATGTACCATAGTGTAGATGTGTTGGTGATTGGTTCATTGTATAGAGCAGTTCATTCAATTATTTTCAAATCGGTCGTTATTCTCAGATCCTCGACTGACTTTGCCCTTAAGGGCATCCGTAACAAGGCAAGTTTTCGGCCACTCACAACCACTTTTGAACTCTTTCTACCTTTGTATGCGCTGTTTTTTGAAAGAACAGATTTCTCAACGGTTTCACCACAACAACATATAAAACATTGATTAAAACGTTAATTATTAGGTGTTTCTAATATTTTTTTTTTTTCGTTTCGATTAGTTCATTTGAGTTGGTTTACGTGCTAAATAGTGTTTCCAATAAAAACTACCCCAAAAGATATGAACGCACCCAGTTTCCAGTAAAATACTACACTATTTTGAGTTGGAAATATTATTTTTATTGCATACAACGTTAACATAAGAGTAGCAAACCACGTTAGTGTTCTCAATATTTGCATTCTGGTGATTTTGTGCTGGCTGCAACACCTTCTGGTGTACGTTCTTCGTAAGATTCAGCATAGACTTCTTAGAGACAAGTTTTGACACTCTCCTCTAATATTTTCCAAACTGATGAATGGTTATGTTGCCGAGACATATTTCCTTAGATATTATGAACATTCCTAGTCAAAAATTCATCATTTGGTCGAATTTTCGGGCTATTAGGATGGTTCTTGTCCTTTGGAACGAATGACGTATTCTTGGTGGTATACCATTCTACCGTTCAAGATCTGCCCAGAAAACAACAGGATCCTTGGGGCTTCATATCATGGGTAGAATTCATTTTTATAAGCACTTTTTGATTCATATTTCCCTGTTCTTCGAAACAGTTGTAATAAAGGATTGCGAAACCTTACCACAACAATTAAAATCGAGACTAATTTATAGCTTGCCCTTCACGCACCGTATAATATTGGGGCCTCGGCAAAGATTTGTAGTACAATATCACGTAGGTTCCATCGTTCATGATTATACAGTTTGAAGTAGTCCCAGCAATCATTGCATCTCTTGAACTCTGGGCTTGATCAATTTTACTTATTTCGGACTCCGTTTTGGCTGCTTCTGCTTCTTATAGAGTTCGAAGATTCAAACGTTCTTTGGCACGATGACCATTGAACTTCCCAGTAAAATCAACTTTTTGGCCACATCCCGCTCTGAAACCCCTTTCTTATTCTCGAATGCCTCAACTTTACACAAAGTTTTTTTTCATAAGTTCCAATTATACTATGAAACCTCCAAAAAAGACTAAATTGAGTAAAAATAGAGTAGTAAAGTCGAGTTATCAGTACGAGACACTGAAGAAGTCTGCACATTGTAGACGAAATACGCATATCTGTCAAGATAAGCAAAGTCGTTGGAATTAAATGGAAAATACTAACATTTCAATAAAAAGTAAAAATGTACCATTACATATCTATGGAATGATGGATTAAATTAGTACAGATTACCCGTAAACATGTTACAAATAATCCTTCAATGGCACAATGGCGTTTCTTAAGCTTGTAATATTGATCCTCAGAGTATTTTCTTTCTGCAATGAAAAACATGCACATCTACCGTAAATTATTAAAAATATCCAAAAATGAATTGACAATGGTCCATAAAACGATGAATAATGAACTTAAAGCTAATGAACATGTTTTATAATATAGCAACTTTGTGCACTTAAACATACAGGTATAATCCAAAAATTATGCCTGCATACCTTGAGTTCTGACCCCCTTTTTTGTATTGGCAAAAATTAGGAAATTGATACCTAACTGCGTTTCTATTCAGATTTCGCTACAATTTTCCCAAGATTTTGTGTCTCCTAAAAACCCGAGCAGGAGACAACAACATATGAACACCTAATTTTGATCTTGATAGCTGGCCTTGGTATTTGAGAGCACAGCACAAGAGGTGAAATACCGATGCAAAATACCTAAGAATTGCATGCAAAATATCTCTCATATAATAAAACTGGTTATTTTAGATACCTGAAAATACCCGAGAGGTACTATTTTGGTATTGTCGTAGCTCAATTTAGTATTCGCATAACATTGTGGGAACATTGTTATGGTATAATCCTCAGGTATTTTACCTGTTATGCAGCGTATTTAAATACCAAGGCTCGTTATCAAGTTATTCGTTCCTGGTCGGCTACTAGTGCTATAAATTGCATGCTGAGCAGTTGAGCTTAGTAACAAAACGCTAGCGACTTGCAGTGATGTCCATATCCTCAGTGTGATTTAGAGAGATTTTATTTTTTCCACACTCTCTTACTACACCAACCTTGAAACCTTGACTTCTAAAATTCATTTTACTCCTATCAAAGGTTTTATAATGACTTTGTAAACTCATAAAATACTGTTTTGAAATGCCGTTTTAGGACTTATTCATATTTTATTATTATGGTCAGTTGAAAAAGCATTTTAAAACCATTTTGCATCCAGTGAATGTATTAAACGGCTAATTGGCATTGAGGAAAGCTACCAAGCGACCAGATAGTTTTATAGTAGCCATTGCTAAGATAAATTGGCTTTTTGGCAAAACTGTGATTTCTTGCAATCGCCATATTAAAATGTATGAAATAATTGAACTGTGGAAAAATAAATACACCAAAATTTATATGTAATACAATTGAACTGTAGACCTGAGACAGATTTCGGTATTCGTTCAGATAACCTTACTGAACTCCATCAATTTTCAGAAGTTTCTTGATTAATTTATCGAATATATTTTTTTCAATTTTGTTTTTGTTGTTGTTAACTCGCATAATTTCCGAGGCACATTAATTTTCAGCTCTTATCGTGGCAATATTCACCATAAAATTAAATGCGCTTATGATTTGGTGCATGATACGCTATAAAAAAAAACTCAATTTGTTTCATATATTTTGCTATCAAACATAATTTCCGGCAACACTTGAGCATTTTTCTTAGCCATTATTTACTGTTGAATGAATCAGAAGAGCAGAGAAACGAACAAAGCAGAAAAAAACAACCACAAAATTGCAGTGAAGTTTGACAGCTGTGGCCATTCGGCCCTATACCGGTTTCGATGGCGGCCAATTGGTTTTATGATGGTTCTCAAGTGGTCATAACATCTTTTACTAGAACATTTTCAAATCTTTATGGTCTTATAATGGTTTTATTAATATGTTTTCACAACCATCTATAGAGTGGGCCACTTTGTACACATTTCGGCTTTAAAGATGCATAGAGGAGGTGTTGGTGGACAAAACAGCTGTGAATGTAGTTTCATCAACAAAGCCGGAAGGAGTGCTATACGGCTGGAATAGAACTGAAATTGTTAATTGGGTGTTTTGATGCGCACATGGGAGAGGAACTCTCTCCTCTTTGGTTTTTTTTTATTTGCAACGTCTGAGATCACTCAAGTTTTTCACAACGCTTCACGGTATTTCTCTCCGAGGTCTCTACGTTAGAAACAACTTGAGTGGAGGAATCATTTTTTTATGGATTTCCATCAGAGTTTTATACGCCAATACGTTGTTAGAGAACGCCCTTAAATTTTTCATGAAACATTTCTTCAAATTTAACGGTGCAAGCTAAGGGCTGCCGTTTAGAAGCTACAAAACTTTCATCAAGGACTAGGGTTCAAATCGCATGCCTGACACTGCTTTATTTATGTATGAGGTTTGATTTTTTTTCATTATTTTTTTTAAATATTTTATGAGGCTCTACAATTTGCGCTTTTTACGTCGTATTGAAGTATTCATTTAAGTGAATTCTAGATGAATTTTTCATTGAACAGTATATTCAAATTGGTTATGACAAGCTGTGTTGCTTGGGTAATTATGGTCGGTTCACAATGTATAAAGGGCGAACACGAAATTATTGCGACACATTCAACAGGGCATAACTCTTTTACCATTGGGTAAAAGAGAACCAAATTTTGCACACTTTCTCATTGATGTGTATTGTTTACATGCTGTCAAACTACAAGCCTTTTTTTTCGATTCAACGAAAATGGAGGTGAACCAACGCGAGTCGAGAGAACCAATTCTTTCCAAACACCTGGAATTTCCTGACCTGTCGCACCAGCAGTTGGGAAAAATGTTGAACATTCACCATTCAACCGTCTCCAGAGTGTTGAAGCGGTTCCAGGAGCAGTTGATGTTGGACCACGGCAAAAGAGCTGGAAGAAAACCGGGACCGGAGAACAAAAAGACGGAGGGAAAGGTGAAGCGGATGATTAAAGCAAATCCCAACGTCTTAAGCCGTGATTTGGCTAAAAAGATCGGCATGTCGCAGAGCTACGTACAGAATGCAAAGAAGAGAGCTGGACAAGGTACAGAACTTCCCAAACCGGGATGAGTGGCAACAACCGACGGCTAAAACTCGGGCACGGAAGCTCTACGAGAAGATGCTGACAAAATATGCCTGTTGTGTGATGGACGACGAAACGTATATAAAAGCTGATTTTAAGCAAATTCCGGGGTTGGAGTTTTTTACCGGCAAGATCAAGTTCTATGTGGACGACAAATTAAAGAAGAAGAAAATGTCGAAGTTCGCCTCCAAATATCTCATTTGGCAGGCCATCCGCTCTTGCGGACTGAGGAGTGAGCCTTTCGTGACAAAGGGCACAGTAAATGGCGAGATCTACAAATCTGAGTGCCTCGAGAAGCGCCTTTTGCCGTTCTTGCAGCAGCACGACGAAGCTCAGCTATTTTGGCCAGATTTGGCATCATGCCACTATTCTAAAAGTGTCCTGGAGTGGTATGAGGCCAATTCTGTCCATTTTGTCCCAAAGGACATGAATCCGCCAAACTGTCCGGAGCTGCACCCGGTGGAGCAGTACTGGGCAATGATGAAGCGGGAACTTCGGAAGAGCAAGAAGACAGTCAAAGACGAGAAGGACATGTTAAGAAAATGAAAAAAAAACTGAGAAACTAGTACCGGATGACACTGTACAGACTTTGATGGAGGGCATCAAGCGAAAATGCGTTCAATTTTACACTCAAGGCTCCATAGATTAACTTTTCTTTTGATTTTTGAAGTAAATATATGTATAAAACTACCCTAAAATTTTGGTTTGATTCTAAACATTATAAGAAAATTGGCATGACATTTTCGGTGTCGCAATAATTTCGTGTTCGCCCTTTAAGCCTAAGTGATTTATCTTTCAACTCAATTACTCCACACCTTTTGAGACAGCAAAATACACAGATAAAAAGAAACATTGAATTTTCTGCGTTATCTATTGCACATAAAGGGAATGCTAGATTTGCCAGAATATAATGGGATATTTCATGTAAATTTCAGCAAGATATCGCCTGAATCCAGCCTGTTGTATCAAAGATTGCCAATATTGTACAATATTGTACAATATTGTATGGCCTTCTTTAGCTTGAATTTAAACGAGAGGATATTTACACGCTTGTTAAAATTAATTATTTTTTTCTGAGTCTGGTCTTGAAAATTTATACATTACTAGTCAATGCGTTCTGCGTGGAAAATTTGCATTCTTTTCGATTTTAATAAGTTCACAAAGTAATTCAATGATCAATAGAGTTTTCGTACACCATATTTCAACACAATTTATGGTCTAAATGCTTAAATATGACATAAAAACTAACAAAGAGATAACTTTTGTTAAAAAAGCTATGCATAAATCTTATATTTTACATGATTTTCTTATTGAAAGACGGCTTACGGTTCACCGCTTGTGCACAATCTTTGCTACTTTGTTTGGTTTTCTTTGCTCGGGAAAAAGACCACACATTTTCTGTGCTTTGAACACAGACTGTGCTAAAAATTGAGATAAAAAGGAAAATGAAAATATTTATTTCCATTGGATGTACACAACGTGACACAGTAATATGTTGTTTGAGTACTGCGCGCAAATCGAGTTGACGGTTAATCGTAAGTGTCTAACCTAGGTTCAATAATACATTGAAAAACTATCATACTGAACGTGTGAAATATCAAGGTCAAATTTCAGATAGATTTCTATATCACACAATTTAAATAACTATGCAGAACTTGTAATAGATTAGAATCAATAAATATCATATTTAACTATCTATGTTATGTACTGTTCAAATAATCATTTTTCGAATATTTGCTTGATGAGTTCTCAGTTTTTGCTTATTCACTTCTAAATTTATTTCAACACAAAAAGAAATCAACAAGCACACATTTACCATTTGAAAATCATGCACCTTTTATTGTTCGTTAAACTGAAATGTTCAGAAATAATAGAGCAAGGTCCATACCCTTTTTATAGATTTCACGCCCTTGATACCCAACTCTTTTATCAAAAATTACATTTAGTTTCCACATCACTGGAAACCTTATTTATTTCATATCCCAACAGCTGACGAAACCGCATTGACATTCACCCGAAACTTTCACCACCAACACAGACCAACGCTTCGGAACGAATTTTCCGCTCGGGTCACGTGCAGGAATGCGTGTGGCAGAATACGTCGGTTGCGTAATTGTGGTGCCAAAATTCCAGTCTGACACATGTGACTCCATCACGTATGAGAATCTTTCCATTTCCGTTCCCCGCCCACCGATTCGCTCAGATTGATATTGAATATTTCCGTGTTCATTGGATGATTACACGCCTGTCAGCACTAGTGGTGTCATCGGCGACGTCGTTGTTGCCGGTGCCAGCGCTCCAGCGGAAATCCAACCTATGATTTCATTGTCATTATGCTCATCACTTTATGCAGTGGCAGTGTGAGTGTGTCGTGTGTGTGTCAACGGGCACCGGAATTTGAATCCGTGCGGTGAAAAGCTTAAGAGCTTGACGGGGTGTGTAATCCCTCTTGTTGATGCAGACATAAACGTGTCGATTTATCTTGTGTTGTCATCAATGGAGCACGTGAAAATCCGTACTTTGGTCACGAGTAAATCGTCACGCGATTTCTATGCCTAACGAGTTTTGAATTTGAATTACCTTTCTTTTTAATTTCCATGCAGGTCAGGATTCAGGTGTTGCATTTGAGACATTTACTGTTGAGTCTAAATTTTGAATATTATCCTAACAGCTTCTGTTACTTTGCTTTACATGCTTTACGGGGCTGTGTAGTAGTTAGTAGTTAATAGTTTGAAGCACCTTCCATAGTTTCTAATTAAGGGTTTGCTTTGTCAGTCCAATGCATTCAATCGTATACACGTGTGTAACAATTATTATCATACGCTTAATTCCAGGCCAGTTGAACTCCCACCCTTAAACGACGTTCGACTGTCAAGGAACCTTTAACTTCCGGATTGGAAAACCGACACGTTTATCTACTATGCTAAGAGACCCCTCCTTCTCATGACAGCACTAGTAGTCCAATTAACACCGATCAAATTGCCACTCTAATTGCCAACGGCACCACTTCTATCCGGATCTATCACCATCCAAGTTAGCTTTCCGTCAGTAAAGCAGGTAAGGTAAAGCGAATGATACGTAACTGTCAAAAGCGTGCCTCCAACCGCCTTCATCGCCCCCCGGTCACACGATTGCTCACGTCAAGTCCAACGTGTTTGGCAAAGTTCTTATTTTCGTAGCTGTCCGTCATCGCCTACATCAAGCGAAGACACCGTCAACGACAATGCCAACTTATTTACGGTATCAGTCTTCCTTAACGGCTCGGTACGTTTTCTTTCTCTGGGACGTGATTCCAGGGAACATCAACGTTTGCGAAAATTGGCAGCCTGTAGGTTGTTCAGGGCGTACCTTTCGTTCTTCACACTCGTTCAACCGGAAACCAGCAACGATGCAAAGAGACTCGAAAGCCCCCGGGGAGGATATTACAATTGATGAATGTGGAGGAAAAGCACAAGCGAATGAAAACCATCATTTGTTACAGCGCTGCTAAAGGGGAAAATGAAGAGCTAGGATCTTTGCCGAATAACTTGACGGATGGACATGTTGCCGGGAGAAGCGTGTATCGTAACGGTGCACTTAAACTGGGCAACATTAGTCTTCGGGGCCTCGCTAGAAAGGTGGAAAACATTGCAACAAAGCAACATTGCTTTCAAACCTAGACCACAAGTCACTTGAGACTAATGTTGCCTGTTGATGTTGCCATGAATTGCCTTAACGTAAATGCACCTTAAGAGTGTTATTTATTTCACACATGGTGATCAATTTCAAACTCAAGACGTATGGGAATTGTGAGGTTTGTGTATGAGGAATTTATTATGTGATAGTGATTGAATAGAAAAACAAAAAGCGTTGGGATTTTTTTCTTCTATTTCTAGCGTTCAAAATTATAAGGGGCTATCTGCAATGATAGATTTGCTTTTTGCTACTGTACCTGTGGTATAAGCTAGCAAAAGTATAGTAGGACTTTGATGAATGCAATTTTTTTGCTTAGTGCTTAGTTTTTTTTATTGTTTCAGCTTATTTCATTCATGTTAAGAGGCGACCAAAGAAGACATGTTTACATCCTACTTAGATAAACTCCGGTTTGCAAACTTTAAACTTAGCATCTTTCATATTTTGTTCGCTAACGAGGAATCTTTCGGATAATTCAGGGAGAGATGTCTTGCTTGTTGCGATCAAGCCCTGCTAATTTAAAATCGGTAGTCTCAGCAGAGTCTGGTCGTTCAAGAATAAAATATTGCATATGTACAATGTCTTCAACGCAGATGTCGATCAAATTAAGTCAGATTTAGGACACTTGAAGATCGTGCAAAAAAATCTGTCAGCTTAACGTACGAAGTTATGGCGGTTGTAAATCTTTAATAACGAACAGTTACATTACGACAAAGTGACGAAAAAGTTCTGAATTGACTTAGAACAAGTTGATCGCCATGCTGATATGGTTTATTTGTCGATAACCGCTGATTTAATGGGATATTTGGAACATAGGTTGAATGGAGGGGTGAGGCTGTAATGATATATAATGATCCCCTAACCCTATGTTTCCAATTAACAATTCATATCTTATTATTGATTATGTACATTGTTCAAAAGGCCAAGTCTCAAACATTGCTTGGTTTACGGCAACTTTTTGACATATACTCAGAGTACTTCAAGTACGTTTTCATTACAATTTGATAACAAAACCTCCTACTGGAGACACTTGAAGCAATCTATGTAAAATGTTATGTAGCGATCACCAATCAGCAAATGATGTACACGCGAAAGACATAAATATAGGTTCATAAAAAATCCATGACTGTACACTTGGTAACAGCACCGTGCAATAAATTTCCTCTCCCATGTGCGCATCAAAAAACAGAGTGCACAAAATAGATCGCTAGAATAACTATACAAGTCACAGTGGTACCTGAGCGTCTTCCAAACCGGACATTTTTGCCTGTTGAAGTGGCGGACTTAGTCCGTGCTTCAACCTACCCCGCAGTGGAATGTTAGGCAAAAATGGACGTCTTTGGTTCAAGTACCACTGTAGACATGCCCTTTTCGCTCAATTTCATATACATCTGTTTTATTTCCAAGTCTGTCGCACACTGACGGAACTATCAAAAACTTTCTCTTCATACCCTAGTAGCACACTTGTTGCTATTCGGTTGAGCTAACATAAATATGACTTGCTAAGTCATAATCAAGTTACTGCAACTAATTATGATCGTAGTGTGCTACTTGGGTATCTTTCATTCTAGCCAAAAAACATTAGTCGTTCACTCTGGTGCCTTATGGTGATGAGCGAACATCTCCCTTCTACATCAACTTTAAACGTTTTTCATACTCATCACAGATGACACGCGAGACTGCCATTGGCATCTCGTCCCATATTTTCTCTGATTACGGACTTGAATTGTGTTCAAATGTATGCCTTCTGCTCGTTCGCCTTTGGTTGGTTGGTAAATAATTGGACAATGCGTACCAGGTACCGGCAGGTATAAAATAGATCCTACTGCGATCCTCAGCCTCTTGTTCAGTAACTCCTATCCCTACTTCGCAGTGGTGCCGACTGGGCATGAGTAGCCATTGAAAGATCGGGTAAACAACCCTGGTGGACCTCGGTCATATGTTGACAGGGAAGGGGCTGCCCTCTTCAAAGGGTGCAGTCTGTTCCTCCATGTTAGGAGCGGCTGATCATCGTCCTTGTGCCAGCGTGAGACTCTAAACAGTGCTGTGCACGATGGTCCCCCGGCGAGACAGGGGTTGGGAAAGGTCCAACAAACCGCCCTTAAAAATCAATGTTACAAATAAACAGAAGTTATTACGGACCGGAACAATCGCCAAGACCTAGGCGACGAATTAAGGATTACGATTGGAAACTCGGAACATGGAACTGCAAATCGATCTGCTTCCCTGGCTGCGATAGGATAATCTATGACGAACTTCAACCACGTAACTTCGAAGTCGTAGCACCGCAGAGGGTTTGCTGGACAGGACAGAAGGTATGGAAAAGCGGGCATCGAGCGGTTACTTTCTACCAGAGCTGTGGTACCACAAACGGAATGGGCATTCGCTTTATAGTCAACTACAACGTCATAAACATACACTGCCCACTCGAAGTAAGAACCGATGACAAAAATAAGCGTTCAACGTGCAGCTAGAGCAAGTGCATGTTTGCTGCCCGCAGCGGGACCTAAAATCGTCATTGGCGACGTGAATGCTTATGGTAGGACGGGGAGACGGGAAGCGACAACGTAAAGACCGGTAATAGGGCCTAACAGCCTGCATAACGTATCGAACGATAACAACCAACTATGCGTGGACTTTGCGGCCTCCGTGGTTTAGTAGTCCGAAGTACCTTCTGCCCCCGTAAAGACATCCACAAAGCCACTCTGGAGATCACCTGACCAACGAACAGAGAGTCAAATGTGAGAGTGTGATATCAGCGGAATGCCGATGAATGTGGCAGCGCAAAATGATAACTTCCGCTTGTTGGCAATGCGCTGTTACGTTCGACTACGGCTTAAACGACTTTTAACTTGAGAGAGTTACGTCGATCAAGCGACCTTAGAGTCACACTCGTAAGCTACTATCTCCGTAACAACCGCTGAAGCAGACGCGGTTTTTACGGCGTACCAACGCCCATTTCGACGATGTGCATGCATTTAAGCCACTGGTATTGCAGCTTTAGTTCTGTATCAGCTGTTCAAAACGCATCGAAAGAGTCCAGGAAGGGTTCATCAGATATGCTCTGAGCCATGGAACTGTCAATCTGCCGCTATATGACAATCGATGTGCGCTGCTGAATAAACAACCGTTATCGAGTCGTCGAGCAACATCGACTGTAGCAGCATTCTTGAGAATGTCAAGTGTTACAGTTGACATTATTTACCCTAGTTTTGTAAAAAATAAATAAGTAAAGATTAACTGTTAGTGTTGAAATGTTAGTAAAAGTTTATTTATGGAAATTATTGTTTAAACTCCAGAGTAGCCATAACGAAAACTAAATTTGTAAATATACTTCACATAAAAACACACACTACACCATGAAATGAGCCTAAATAAGAGTTGCCGGAAAAGAGAGCCTTGATCCATCAAAATGGAAATGGGATGGATGAAAGGAATGAAGAGGGTAGATAGGCTACGGTGTTGAATAAGCTCTTTCTTATACAAAGTTTCAAAGTGAACAGTTGGAAAAAGCTAGAACACTGAGATAAATTATAATCTAAATTAGACTGTAAGCACGTAGCACTTTGATAAGTCATAGCGTATATAGAAAGTTTATTAAGTAAGATCAACATAATGCTCAATTTTGAATCGATCAAATGTCCCGTAGCCACGCTTAATGTCCAAATTCCATCATTTTAACACCCTGACGACCCATTATTACCGGCATATTGAGCTCCTAAGTCCGGAGTGTATATTTGCTCAACACCATTCATCCCACCAGCGTTTCTCCGATCCAATCAATGATCGTGACCTGGATAACCAGGGTATCTGACGACGCAGTAGGCGAACCGCTAATCCAGCGTGCGTGTCGTGCGACGTGTGTCCTAGCAGCTCACCACCGGCCGGCTGTAACGTTTCAGATCCTTCTACTCCGTTAGTTAATGAAATAAAAAGTAACTGGCTTATACAAGTGTCTTCATTTGGGTTTCTTGGTCGGGTATTTATCTATGCCCACCGTATCAAGCTCAGAGCTACCACCAGAATTACAAAAGAGGTTATTGTTAAACCCATCCTTAGCGGTCCCCTTGGCTAGACCAGGGATCGAGAGTATTGAATTAAATTCCAAATGAAATTGAACTACCCTATTGTAGTACTAGAACATATTTCTCTCGTCTTCCTCAGTGACGCGTGACTTCTGGTGCTTTGTTACTCAGCACCTCTACAAGAAGGTACAACAAAGCTCTAGTGAACCCTCAAATCTTCTCTTTTGGGTCGACCTCACCCATTGTGCTGCATTGGTTGGCTGCTACTCCACCACGTTGGAAACCATTTGCAGCTAACAGAGTCTCCGAATTTCAGCACCTAACAAAACATGGAATTTGGGGATATGTATTTGGATTAGAAAACCCCGAAAAACGAAGTGTGTTTTGCTTGAAGATGGAAGCAAAAGTTTTTTCTCGCGTCAAATTTCCGAATTTTACTCCAATTTAGGTTATTATCGGTATTTTTAGCCAACTTAAAGAAAACCGGTAGCACAAACTGCGATAATCAGTGAATCCGAAAATAAAATTTTCTGGCGTGAACAAAACTACGTGAACAAGTAACCAATTAGAACTGAACGATTGAAATTACACTCACGGGCGTTAAAGTGCGGTAGAATAGCGTTGCTTCAAAACTGGAGGCAGAAGTCTCGCTTAACTGAGATTTTCTCGCGTGGGTGATTTTGTCAAACTGAGGCTAAAATTGTGATTTAAATGTATAAACACAGCAAAAATCAAATAATAAATTGCCGGAAAAATCTTTATACTGCTCTGAAACATGACGAATGAATATTTTCTGCGGCGTAAAATTATGTTTCAAATTAATCAAAATTTTGTAAAAGTGCAACATAATCAAACGTGGATTTA